>JAYESA010000001.1:99616588-99619088 GCA_036927795.1 Iris macrosiphon | reverse complement strand
ATAAATATATGTACTACGTGGTCCAACTTGGTGGACAGTCATGACCCTGCGTCAGTCTATTACTGCAAGTAGTGTGTCATGATCGTACTATTGTAGTGACTGATGTTGGTATTATTATATTATATATAGGATTGCTGGACCGTACAGGCTAGGCTTCAGGAGCAGGATATTGGCATTCGCAGCTAGAGGACTCAGGCAAGTATACCTTATTGGATTACTGTTTAATTTAAATGATAACTGTTGCAATATACATATAACTGTGCGCGTCCGAGATTTACTCGGGTGCAGTCGACGAATGCGTCAATGAGTAGTGTACTTGACCTAGCTGATAGCAGACTCACCTACTACTGTGAGGATATTCTGATATCTTCCTAGACCGTGACACTTGTACACGCATCACGATGGTAAATTCATATTGGGATGCGGGTCCGCGTACCCGACTCGCTATCGGTGCGTACGACATGCATCACGGTTTAGCACGTAATTTAGAGTGATCTAGTTAGATGAGACTTGGCATATAGATACGGGATATTCATGTCGTGTATTCGACTTGTGTATCCGCATTGGGCGGGGAGGACAACTGATAGGTGTATGGGATACACACATCAGACTCCATAATATCCAGAGGAGCCAATTCGATGACTTTCTATATTCAGATACCGCGTTCCTCGGAGCGATACGGACGTATATACATTACAGATACCTCATTCTTCGGGATGATGGATGTTACATGGACAGATACCTTGCTCTTTGGAGTATGGACGTTATGCCTACACCTACCCATACGTTTCAAGGTTGTCCTCACATTGCATTCACTTAGATGGTTAGCACACCCCTTTATTTTATTCAATACAATCTATGGCATGCATTTTTGTATCTTGTTACGTCCCTCTGAGGACCTGGTTCCCTTTCAGATTTGGACGAGGTGTATTACCCCACTGTGTACGGACCTGGAGTGGAGATGAGGTACGCTCTCGAGGAGAAGCTAGACTGCCTAGGACTGGAGTTTCTTATCTAGATAGCAGTTGCTCTAGTTGCACTCTTTATTTCTGTCTTCAGTACTCAATTTTATCATTTATAGTGGGTTTATTCCAACCGGACATATTTTGGTTTATACTATGACATTTTGACTCTGCACTTATTTTTTAGTATTTTATTTCAGTACTTCTTGTTGTATTGTGGATGAGATTAGACTCTACCTGTTGTATGATAGTATTAGACTTGTTAGATTTAGGACAGTGTAGCACGCTTCGCTAGGAACCATTAAATTAGGATATCCTCGGGGACGTGTCAGCTGGCCAATGCCACGTGGCCTGGTCCCGTGTATTTTGGGACTGGGGCATGACAAGTATGGCCATTGTTAAGTATGAGCCTAGGAAGATGACTGTAGCAGTGAGGCTCCATTGGCTTGGCTCTATTGGCTTTGCTGTCCGTCGAAAAGATGCAAGAGAAGACGTTTCTCAACGATGGGTGAGAGGCTCGTCTGGAGATTTTTGCCACTGAGCTCTTTGTATGATGGAGAATGAAAGGATATCATAGGCTTCGTCGTTCATGTTGAACTAACGAATTACCCAGAAGACTGCTCGTTGTCTTCAAATCCAGCTCACTGGAATTACTCTCTTAAAATGGCCTTGTGCTGATTACAGGGTTGGGATTGAAATCCTCAACCGAGACTTCTAGCGGTGGTATTGGATGGCGATGGCAGAAAAAGCTTTCGTTTGACTCGCCATGTCCTCTACCGAGTTAGGACAAAATGGGTCTATGCGAATTTAAATAGGCCAAGTCTAGTATACCATCCTCGCCCTCAGTATGGATTTTTTTTCATGTATTGTAATTTACACTGAGGAGCCCATTTCTTTTGTGACTATATTCATTCGCATCGGGAACAGACGGGACGCAGAAATGGGGATGGCTCTATGATAGATCCCCATCATATCAAAATTCTGGTGTAATAGATTTTCATATATATAATCATAATTTTTAGAATAAAAATCTAGGTGTGATAGATCTCTATCATATGTAATCAGGATTAAGCTTCAATAAAATTTTATTTTTGACTTTATTATGTTGTATTTGAGTTGCTGACTAAAGACTTTGGTCGACGTGCATCAGAAAAGACTGAATATATTGCCTTTCCCCTGTCATTCCACTGACACACGCACAAATATGCATTCAAAGAAAACTCGATTTTGTGTGCACTATACAGTTTGTTGCGCATATTTTTGTAACTTGTCTGGTCATGTGCACTATACAACATTTTTTGTTAATTAGACAAATGCGCACATATGAGAATCCTCGGATCAACATATAAAACGGTTTTATGTTTTGCATTCTACTATTCGCTTGGGGAATAAACCGTTGCACCCTTTATGATTTTGTGTATGGGGACTTGGACCGTCGTCTTCCATCACGAATAGCGGGGTTCTGAATCGTTACCCTTATTATCAATGAATCATGTCAAGGAATTTGAACCATCTCTCCCACTTCTTATAAATAAGAG
>JAYESA010000001.1:99556588-99611588 GCA_036927795.1 Iris macrosiphon | reverse complement strand
CATCGAGGGAATCTTCAGGCTGGTACTGATCCCACCCAACATGAAGATAGAGGCAGCGGGCAGCCAGATATTCGATCTTGCCCTTACTTGGTACCGTATTGATACGAGGATAGCGGTACCGGGACTGAATTGGGAGGCTTTTAAGAGGCTTTTCAAGGAGAAGTTCTTTCCGGATGTGGCTCTTAGTGCTTTGGAGAGCCAGTTTGAGGCACTCATCCAGGGGAGCATGTTGGTGGACGAGTATGCAGCAGAGTTCTGCCGTCTGGGAGATTTGCAGTGGGCTTGAGCGAGGCAGCAAAGGCGCGGAAGTTCCGCAAGAGTTTGGTCATGGTGGTCAAGTCCTTGACTAGGAGTAACCGCGAGGCGACCTTCGAACAGATTATGAGTGATGCTCAGAGGGCTGAGGATGACTTGGAGCTGAAGACCAAGAGGAGTAGAGATGCTTCCATAGCGAGCAACAATGTGGGCCCAGCTATGAGGCCCTATTTCCAGCAGACTCAGCAGCACCAGGGTCAGGTTAGTGCGCCTTTCTAGCAGCCGCCCCAGCAGCAGAGGCAGGGACAGCAGCATGGTCCGAGGCAGCCTATCACTTGCCCTTTCTGTAGGAAGTCGGGGCACGGATGGGACATTTGCAGAAAGAGGCTGGGCAGATATTTATTATATGGTGCGGCAGATTACCAGTTGAGGGATTGCCCTTCAGCACTCGCTCGTACAACTCAGGGAGAAGGAGCCGCTCAGAGGGGACCAGCCAGAGCACCTGCAGTACAGTAGAGAGGATAGCCTTTACAGACTCGGCAGCAGAGGTTTGCCTAGAACCAGCAGCAGCACCGAGGAGGACAGCAAGGGAGAGCTTTTGCCTTGACAGCAGAGGAGGTCGAGCCCGTTGGTGATGTGATCTCATGTTATGTTCTTCTTGATTCCATTCCAGTACTTGCTATATTTAATTCTGGTGCTTCCCATAGCTTTGTGTCTGTATCTTTTACTGTTAGACACCATCTGTTGCTGAACCTTTAGCTAGAATCTGTAAGATCACGACCGGGGGTGGTATCATCCTAGTCAGTGATGTCTGCAGAGACCAGAGAGTTACCTTGGGAGGCCGGGAGTTGAGTGTGTGCCTACTCGTAATGCCACTTTCGAGCAACGATATTGTACTCGGGATGGATTGGTTGAGTATACACCGTGCTAGTATAGATTATCGTGGAGGTAGAGTGTTGTTTAGTCCGCCGGGAGAGCCAGAGTTTGAGTTTGCCAGAGGAGCAGCGGAGCAGAGCGAGGGAGTCTTCTGCGGAGCCCTAGTGGTAGAGCAGAGGTTGCCACATCCATTAATAGCGGAGTTCATGGATGTCTTTCTGGAGGAGTTGCTAGGGTTGCCTCTAGACAGAGATGTAGAGTTCTCTATAGACTTGGTGCCAGGCACGGAGCTGATATCCCAGCATGTCTATAGAGTCAGCAACAGTGAACTAGTAGAGTTGAAGAAGCAGGTGGATGAGCTTCAAGACAAGGGATTTATCAGATCTAGTTCTTCTCCATGGGGTGCTCCGGTACTTTTTATGCCAAAGAAGGATGGGTCGATACGGATGTGTATCGATTACATGGCTTTGAACAACCTCAAAATCAAGAATAAGTATCCATTGTCGCGTATTGATGATCTCTTTGACCAGTTGAGCGAAGCAAGGGTGTTTTCCAGGATTGATCTGAGGACAGGCTACCACTAGATGAAGGTCAGGAGGGAGAATATTCCAATTACGGCTTTTCGGACCAGGTATGGATAGTATGAGTTCATAGTGATGCCGTTTGGGTTAACTAATGTCCCGGTAGTGTTCATGAATCTGATGAACAAGGTGTTCCATCAGCGTCTGGACAGGTTTGTGGTGGTGTTTATAGATGACATCTTGGTGTATTCGAAGACCCCAGAGGAGCATGAGGAGCATCTGAGGATAGTGCTGGAGACTCTCAGGAAGGAGAAGCTTTATGAAAAGCTTTCGAAGTGCGAGTTCTTCCTTGACAAGGTTGAATTCCTTGGTCATGTGGTGACATAAGAGGGGATCTCAGTGGATCCGAGGAAGATCATGGCAGTTGAGTCATGGAGTGCTCCGAGTTTAGTAGCAGAGGTCAGGAGTTTCCTGGGGTTGGCAAGTTACTATAGGAGATTTGTTCAGGATTTTTTCGGGATTACAGAGCCATTTTTTAGGCTGACCCAGAAGGATGTGGAGTTTGTTTGGTCAGAGGAGTGCCAGGTCACCTTTGATGAGCTGAAGAGGAGGTTGACGACAGCTCCAGTGTTGACGTTGCCATCGGGGTCTGGAGGATTCACTATCTATAGTGATGCATCGGGGAAGGGACTGGGTTGTGTGTTGCAGCAGAATAGGAGGGTGATTGCCTATGCTTCCAGGCAATTACGTTCTTATGGGAAGAACTACCCTACCCACGATTTGGAGTTGGCAGCGATCATCTTTGCTCTGAAGTTGTGGAAATACTATCTATACGGAGAGAGTGTGGAGATCTTCACAGACCACAAGAACTTAAAGTATGTGTTTAGTCAAAAATAGTTGAACATGAGACAGAGGAGATGGTTGGAGTTGATGAAAGACTAAAATATATTATTATAGTACCATCTAGGGAAGGCGAACATAATTGCGGATGTGCTGAGTAGGTATCCGGTAGCTATGTCACTACCACATTTCCAGATTAGGGCATTAGTGTAATTTCCCTATTTGATTTAATTATGTATTTAATTGTTATAATGAGTTTATTAAATATTAAGTAGGTGTTCTTGATGTTTGGTTTTAGGTCAAACCCTAGAAACTCATTAGGTCTAACCCTAATGACCAAAACCTAATTTATATTTTTTGAATTAGGAAGTTAAAACCCTAGAAATGACTAAACCCTAGTTAATTAAATTCTTCATGACTTAACATGAAGGATTAGCCTAAACCTTTGCATTGAAACCCTAAACCTAGCTTTTATTATAAAGGGGAGCCTCCCTCAACCCTTTTCTTCATGAAGAAAGAAAGAAACCCTAGCCTCCATTAGGAAAACCATTTCCCCCACCCCCAAATTCGGAATCTAACCCTAGGGATTCCATCTTCCTCCTCCAAAGCAAGGGAAACAAGGAGCTTGGGTCAAGAAGCCTTGGAGAAGAAGAACCTTCATAGGGGAAACCATCTCCCTATAGGTAAAATCCGATTTTAATTCATTTAGATTCTATTTTTCTGTTGTTATTTCCCTTAGGAACCCCCTTGCTGTTTAGATTTCGATTTAGGGTTTTTGATTTGGGTATTTCTGAAGTTCTCAATGGGAAATCAGGATTGGGGGTTTTTCCATTAAGCAGTCGGGTATTTTGTATCACTGTGTATTTGGGTTTTCATTGTGCACATTCGGGTTTGAGATGGTCAGTGTGTATGTGTGTATAGATAGGTTGTGAGCATTAGGGATTTCTGTGCAGTCGAGTTCTTGTGTTTGTAACTGTGAATGGTTCATTATGCAGTCGGGTTCTGAAGTTCACAGTGTGTGAATGTGTGCATTGGAGTGTAGAGTTGGGTCTCAGGTTTTAGGTATCAATAGCAGTGTGGGTAGAACCCTGTGTCATAATGTATCAGAGAGTACTGTATAGATGTGTTAGGGGTGTTCTTGGTTGGAAATTAGTGTATCAGTATTCAGTGTTAGCTGAGTTTTGTGTAGATGTGTTCAGTATATCTAAATGTGGAGTAGTATTCTGTGTAGAGTTAGGGTTATGTTTTCAGCATTGTGTGTATAGCATTACCTGTATTCAGTGAGTATCAGGAGTTTCAGTTCAATACATCAGTGTCTAGGTATTGGGTATGTGGGTGTAGAGTATCAGTAGATACCTGTCTATGTATGTGCCAATGTGTCTGTGCCAATGGTGTATCGATGTGCTGTGTCAGTTTGTGTGTATCTTGTGATGTGCAGTGTGTAGTGTATCAGTTAGCTGTGTGAATGTGAGAACTTAAGTACCTATGTTTCAGTGAGTAATGTGTGACAGTGATGCTTTGGGTGAGTTTCAGTGTATTAGGTACCTGTGTTTGTGTAGGTCTCAGTGTCTATGTGATTAGGTGTGAGAATGCCTGTGTAGAATGTTAGTGAGTGAGTGAACCCGAAAATCAGTGTGTGCAACTGTGTATCAGGTATGGAGAAGAGAGTGTGTGGCTGTTTGTGAGTTCAGTGGGGAGAATTACCTGTGTGTTTCTGAGTGGCTGAGTGAGAGTGAACCACAGTGTGTGTGTGTCTCAGAATTTCCCAGATCAGTGTAGATGATACCTGTGAGTGCAGTGAGTTTTCCGTAAGTGAGAGCAGTGTGTGTAGCAGTTTTGTGAGTGTGTCCTTGTGTATCAGTGTAGGTTTATATCAGTGGGATTTGGGGGTTTCACTACAGTGAGTTGGTATTAAATATAGGGAGTTCTGTGTCCAGCAGAGGTAATGTATCAGTAACTAGCTAAATTTTGTGTGTGTTTGAGTGTGTATTCAATGCCAGTGTGAGTTAAAACCTGTGTCTTAGTTAAAAATATTACCTGTGTGTGTATTAGAGTGTCTGTGAATATAGTGTGTTAGTGTAGCATGTGTCAGTGTGTCTCAGTGAGTGTGTATTAGTTATATAAGTTAGTACACTAGGATAAGTTATACACTTGAGTACTAACTAGTATTAGCCAGTATTCACTAATACCAACTAGTATACTTAGAATGATCTAGTTAACCATGGGTAACCCCAGTATAGACCTAGAAATGGCCTAACACCCTCATTCAACCTAGTTAATGGCAATTATCTTTCCACACCACTCTTTAACACTTATATTTCATTTATATAGGTCATTGTGATCCCACTTTGGACATTGATCCTCGTATTTTTCTCGGGACCACAGGCGAGTACATTCTCTGACAGTTTTTGTTTTTGTTGATTACTTCTATAAATTTAGTTGTAGTACATACTTGATTTCGACACTATGGATACACGGGTTAGCACCCTAGATCCCCATCATGAGGAGTCATGATTGGAATCCATCGTGCTAGCTGGGGATGGGGAACTATTAGTAGATTATGTGATCATATCCAACCATTTACATGCATCATAGCTCACCCCACTTCTCACGTCGGGTGCAGCCTGACCATTTACATGCTTCATAGCTGTTATATATGATTAGCCTGACCACTACATGCATCATAGCTAACCATATGGTTAGCCTGACCCACAAGAATCATAGTTAATCATATATAACCAGCCTGATCTAGTCCCAAGCCGATCACATAATAAACTGATAATTCAAACACTTAGCTAGATGTCTATTTTTATTCAGATTCACTTGTTCTAGCATTCACTGTTTATTATTCATTGCTAGATGCTCTATTGCATATTTTATTTCTCCAGTACTTTACATTTCCTGTACTTATTCTCATCTTGTATTCTTACACTGTTTATAGTTTTTGTCAACTTAATGAAACTGCTGTTAGTGTTTGTGCTTCGCTCCAATCCTGACTGGATAACATTTTTCAGAGGACCTGGAGAACTTTTGCCCCACTCATTACGGCCCAGGACTAGAGGAAGATTTCACTCCGGAAATCCCAGAGGAGTTGCCTATCCAAGAGGAGGTCCTACCTGCCTGTATTTAGAGATTATTTTTCTGTATTGTTTAGACTGAGACTGAGTTGTATTTATTATTTCTGGACTTTGTGAGGTCATCTAGACCCAGGACTTGAGTTGTACTTTTGTGGTTGGTTTATAATAGAACTCTTTTCCATTCTCATCGTGCCCATTTATTTCATATAGCTTGTGATTAAGTATATTTATAGAACTGTAGATTATTATCATTGTCCTTCGTACGAAGTTGAGACTATTGACAGGATATATTTTATGTTGAGACCTAGACAGCGTTCTACCGTCGATGCTGCGGCGTAGGCTGGACGTACACACGACTCATGCCCAAATTCCGAGTGCGGGTCATGACACGTTTTTAGTGGTGGCCCATGCAGGTCTAGATTCGCTTTTAGAGCGATATCATAGTGGTGCTCGCTTAGAGTATTGCCACGAGCCTGTTTTAGGAAATAGAAAATTAGGCCGAGAATATGCTCAATCACAATTAAGAAATTTTTGATTCTTATAATACTGCTCTTAATGATTACTTCCTTTAGAAATTTACTGTCCTCCCTTGATGATATCGTATCTATTACCTTAATCGATTCCTTTTGCGCTGTCCTCAGGATGCCGTCGAGGACCAGATCGCAGGATCAGCAGCAGCCACCGAGGCAGATCCAGCAGGCTTGTCACTTCTGTAAGAAGCCAGGTCACCTTTGGAAGAGCTGTAGGATGAGGCGAGGACTTTGTTTGTATTGTGGCACTGCGGGACATCAAGTGAGGGGTTATCTTCGAGCTCCTTATCTTCCCGACCAGTGCGCAGATCCAAATCAAAGAAGTCCAGTTAAGCCACATGTGGGACCGCAGATGGCTCATCATCAGCAGCACCAGACACCAGTTCGAGGATACATCCAGTAGCAACAGCCACAGAGACAGACTCAGCCCACTATCCAGTGTGTGTATTACAGAAAGATAGGACATACCAGAGACATCTGCAGGAAGAGGTTGGGCACATGTCTGTCCTGCGGATCGATGACACATCAGCTGAGGGATTGCCCTACCATACAGACTCGCCCAGGTCAGGGTGGAGCAGCCGCCCAGGGAGGACCAGACAGGGTACCTGCCGTACCAGGAGGCCAACAACAGAGAGGACCTCCACTTCCACCGCAGCAGCAGATGTTTGCTCAGCACCGACAGCAAAGAGGTGCACCCCAGGGGCGAGCATACGCCATAGCAGTCGAGGAGGTCGAACCAGCAGGAGACTTGATCACAGGTTCAATTCTTCTCGATTGTATTCTCGCATTTATCTTATTCGACTCTGGCGTTTCCCATAGTTTTGTGTCTGTATCTTATGCACTTCGACATCATTTAGAGACAGAACCACTAGCTAGGATTTGCAAGATTACGACTGGTGGAGGTATTATCCTAGTCCATGATTACTGCAAGGACCGAAGGGTGTCAGTAGGAGGCCGAGAGTTGAGCGTGAGCTTACTCGTCATGCCACTCCCGGGGTACGATATTGTACTCGGAATGGACTGGTTGAGTAGGCATCATGCTACTATAGATTGTTATAGAGGCAGAGTATTATTTCGACCACCAGGAGAGCCGGAGTTCGAGGTCGCCAGAGGAGCAGCGGAGCAGAGCAGGATGCTCAATCACAATTATTGAGAGATTCCTGGGACGACCCTTGAGAATCTCATTATGAATTCTAATTTAATTCCTTTCCCCTTATTTTCGTCTGTTCTCGCTTGTTGATATTGAGTTTGATTCTTGTTGATCAGTTGTTAAATTTAATTCTTGGTATCGTTGTTGAGTGGATTTTTTATATCAAGATGAATTTTATGGGCTAAAATTTATGGTATCATCTGATGACATATATTGATGAGGACAGTAAGAAAGGTAAAACGTCTACTTTGGTTATGGAACCTAGAGTTATCGCAGCCATACTAGTTGTCGTGACGAGAACGTAGGAACCTGACTAGGATGTACATACTGTAGTTATAAAACTTAGAGTCTCTCGCAGCCATACCGGTTGGCGTGGCGAGGATTCTAGATGACATGATTATAGGGTTGCATACCTTAGTTACGGAACATGTCGTTTATCGCACCTATGCTTACTGGCGTGGCAAGGATTCTGAGTGTCATGATTTCTGACAGACGTGTATGATTATCAGGTTGTATCTTAAATTGGTTATTAAAGTATCATCTCAACACTTATCTATTTCTGTTGTTATAGAACTTTTTCCATCATTTCTTTTGTTTGCTAGCAGTAGTATATCCTTCATCAAATCCAGTTCTTCACCATGGGGAGCTCCGGTACTGTTCGTACCGAAGAAGGACGGCACGGTACGCATGTGCATTGATTATAGAGCTTTGAACAACCTCACTATCAAGAACAAATACCCGCTACCGAGGATAGATGATCTTTTCGATCAGTTGAGCAGGGCGAAGGTGTTTTCAAAGATAGATTTGAGGTCAGGCTATCACCAGGTGAAGGTGAAGAGAGAAGACATGCCGAAGATAGCCTTTCGGACCAGATACGGCCAGTTTGAGTTCATGGTGATGCCATTTGGTTTAACCAATGCACTGGCAGTATTCATGAACCTGATGAACAAGGTGTTCCACCAGTACCTTGACAAGTTCGTGGTGGTGTTCATCGATGATATTCTTGTGTATTCCAAGACCCCAGAGGAGCACGAAGAGCACCTGAGGTTGGTCTTAGAGACTCTCAGGAGGGAGGAGCTGTACGGAAAACTCTCTAAGTATGAATTCTTCCTTGACAAGGTTGAATTTCTTGGGCATGTGGTATCGGGTGACGGAATCTCGGTTAACCCACATAAGATCGAGGCAGTGGAGTCATGGGCTACCCCCAGTACGGTAGCTGAGATCAGGAGTTTTCTCGGGCTAGAAGGATACTACAGGAGGTTTGTACAAGACTTCTCCAGGATTGCAGCGCCGATGACCAGACTGACTAGGAAGGATATGGATTTTGTCTGGACGGAGGATTGCCAGGCCGCATTTGATAAGCTGAAGAAGAGGTTGACGACAGCTCCAGTTTTGACGTTGCCAGCAGGGACAGGTGGTTTCACCATCTACAGTGATGCTTCAGGGGAGGGTCTGGGATGTGTTCTTCAGCAGCACGGGAAGGTAATTGCCTATGCTTCCAGGCAGTTACGCCCTCATAAGAAGAACTACCCCACCCACGATTTGGAGTTGGCAGCAGTTATCTTCGCTCTAAAGCTGTGGAAATATTACCTGTACGGAGAACGTGTGGAGATCTTCACAGACCACAAGAGCTTGAAGTACGTGTTCACACAGAAGGAGCTGAACATGAGACAGAGGAGGTGGTTAGAGTTGATGAAGGACTTTGACATCTCATTGTAGTACCACCCAGGGAAGGCCAACGTAGTCGCCGATGCCTTGAGCAGGTATCCGATGGCTATGTACTTGACGACAGATAGACATTTGTTGGCTGATCTGGAAAGCTTGGAGATTGAGGTATTAGTTCCCGGTACTGAGATTCAGATGTGGGGATTGCAGATACAGTCCGAGCTGATATACAGGATCAGAGCTGCGCAGTACGATGATGAGGCTCTGAGGAGTATCAGAGCACAGGTTCGGACAGGATTGTCGGATGACTTTACTATCACAGATGATGGCTCTTTACGGCACGGCACGAGGATGTGTGTGCAGAGCGGGGAGCTGCGCGAGGAGGTTTTTGCAGGAGGCACACCGCTCTCAGTACTCGATGCATCCCGGTGCCAACAAGATGTATCGAGACTTGAGGGAGCACGTAGGGTGGTATGGAATAAAGCGCGAGGTAGCACGCTTCGTATCCCGGTGTCTAGTGTGCCAGCAGGTAAAGGCGGACCGGCAGAGGCCAGGTGGTTTGCTTCAACCTTTACCGATCCTAGAGTGGAAGTGGGAGCACGTGACCATGGATTTCGTTCAGGGCTTCCACGTTCTCCAGGAGGAAAGGACGCGATTTGGGTCATCATGGACAGGTTGACCAAATCAGCCCACTTTTTATCTTTCAAGGTGGGCACGTCGACAAAGAGGCTAGCAGAGACGTACGTACGACAGATCGTTAGGCTTCATGGAGTTCCTGTGAGCATCGTCTCGGATCGGGATAGTCGTTTCACTTTCTACTTCTGGAGGAGTCTACAGGCTAGCTTGGGCACTCAGCTCAAGTTCAGTACCTCATACCACCCCCAGACAGACGGGCAGTCTGAAAGGACTATTCAGACTCTCGAGGATATGCTACGCACTTGCGTTTTAGATCTCGGAGGTTCTTGAGAGGATCATCTGCACCTGGCAGAGTTTGCTTACAACAACAGCTACCAGGCCAGCATCGAGATGTCACCATTTGAGGCTCTTTATGGACGAAGGTGTCGTACACCGTTATCTTGGGACGACGTTGGAGAGAAAGCCTTGCTAGGACCAGAAATGGTCATGGATGCAGCAGAAAAGGTGAAATTCATTAGAGACAGACTGCGAGTGGCGCAGGACAGACAGCGGCATTGGGCCGACAGCCACCGTAGACCCCTTGAGTTTCAGGTATAGATTGTTGTTTTTTTGGCTTGTGTTTGTTTGTTTAGACTGCGTGTTGAGACTGTTTTAGGTTGGCGATCTAGTATTCTTACGGATTTCTCCGACACGTGGCACGATTCATTTTGGTGGAGACGGAAAGCTTAGCCCACGCTACATCGGACCCTTCGGTATTCTTGCGAGGGTAGGTGCAGTGACGTATAGACTAGACTTGCCGCCTGCACTAGAGGGAGTGCATGATGTGTTTCATGTGTCGTAGCTGAGGCGGTATATGGCAGACCCTAGTCACGTACTTGATCACTCGGAGATCGAGGTTGGTCCGACTCTCAGCTACCCCGAGCAGCCCGTAGAGATCTTGGATCGCAGAGAGAAGGTGTTACGGAACCAAACTATTCCTTTGGCTCGTGTTGCATGAAGACATCACTCTCCAGGGGAGTCGACCTGGGAGAGAGAGGACGAAATGGGCGAGCAATACCCATATCTCTTCTAGACTTGAGGTATATTTCCTTTTCTGATTTCATTCTTGTTCTAGTTCAGTCCAATTTTGAGGACAAAATTTTTTTTAGGAGGGTAGACTTGTCACTACCACATTTCCAGATTAGGGCATTAGTGTAATTTCCCTATTTGATTTAATTATGTATTTAATTGTTATAATGAGTTTATTAAATATTAAGTAGGTGTTCTTGATGTTTGGTTTTAGGTCAAACCCTAGAAACTTATTAGGTCTAACCCTAATGACCAAAACCTAATTTATATTTTTTGAATTAGGAAGTTAAAACCCTAGAAATGACTAAACCCTAGTTAATTAAATTCTTCATGACTTAACATGAAGGATTAGCCTAAACCTTTGCATTGAAACCCTAAACCTAGCTTTTATTATAAAGGGGAGCCTCCCTCAACCCTTTTCTTCCTGAAGAAAGAAAGAAACCCTAGCCACCATTAGGAAAACCATTTCCCCCACCCCCAAATTCGGAATCTAACCCTAGTGATTCCATCTTCCTCCTCCAAAGCAAGGGAAACAAGGAGCTTGGGTCAAGAAGCCTTGGAGAAGAAGAACCTTCATAGGGGAAACCATCTCCCTATAGGTAAAATCCGATTTTAATTCATTTAGATTCTGTTTTTCTTTTGTTATTTCCCTTAGGAACCCCCTTGCTGTTTAGATTTCGATTTAGGGTTTTTGATTTGGGTATTTCTTCAGTTCTCAATGGGAAATCAGGATTGGGGGTTTTTCCATTAAGCAGTCGGGTGTTTTGTATCACTGTGTATTTGGGTTTTCATTGTGCACATTCGGGTTTGAGATGGTCAGTGTGTATGTGTGTATAGATAGGTTGTGAGCATTGGGGATTTTTGTGCAGTCGAGTACTTGTGTTTGTAACTGTGAATGGTTCATTATGCAGTCGGGTTCTGAAGTTCACAGTGTGTGAATGTGTGCATTGGAGTATAGAGTTGGGTCCCAGGTTTTAGGTATCAATAGCAGTGTGGGTAGAACCCTGTGTCATAATGTATCAGAGAGTACTGTGTAGATGTGTTAGGGGTGTTCTTGGTTGGAAATTAGTGTATCAGTATTCAGTGTTAGCTGAGTTTTGTGTAGATGTGTTCAGTATATCTAAATGTGGAGTAGTATTCTGTGTAGAGTTAGGGTTATGTTTTCAGCATTGTGTGTATAGCATTACCTGTGTTCAGTGAGTATCAGGAGTTTCAGTTTAATACATCAGTGTCTAGGTATTGGGTATGTGGGTGTAGAGTATCAGTAGATACCTGTCTATGTATGTGCCAATGTGTCTGTGCCAATGGTGTATCAATGTGTTGTGTCAGTTTGTGTGTATCTTGTGATGTGCAGTGTGTAGTGTATCAGTTAGCTGCGTGAATAAGAGAACTTAAGTACCTATGTTTCAGTGAGTAATATGTGTGACAGTGATGCTTTGGGTGAGTTTCAGTATATTAGGTACCTGTGTTTGTGTAGGTCTCAATGTCTATGTGATTAGGTGTGAGAATGCCTGTGTAGAATGTTAGTGAGTGAGTGAACCCGAAAATCAGTGTGTGCAACTGTGTATCAGGTATGGAGAAGAGAGTGTGTGGCTGTTTGTGAGTTCAGTGGAGAGAATTACCTGTGTGTTTTTGAGTGGCTGAGTGAGAGTGAACCACAGTGTGTGTGTGTGTCTCAGAATTTCCTAGATCAGTGTAGATGATACCTGTGAGTGCAGTGAGTTTTCTGTAAGTGAGAGCAGTGTGTGTAGCAGTTTTGTGAGTGTGTCCTTGTGTATCAGTGTAGGTTTATATCAGTGGGATTTGGGGGTTTCACTACAGTGAGTTGGTATTAAATATAGGGAGTTCTGTGTCCAGCAGAGGTAATGTATCAGTAACTAGCTAAATTCTGTGTGTGTTTGAGTGTGTATTCAATGCCAGTGTGAGTTAAAACCTGTGTCTTAGTTAGAAATATTACCTGTGTGTGTATTAGAGTGTCTGTGAATATAGTGTGTTAGTGTAGCATGTGTCAGTGTGTCTCAGTGAGTGTGTATTAGTTAGGTAAGTTAGTATACTAGGATAAGTTATACACTTGAGTACTAACTAGTATTAGCCAGTATTCACTAATACCAACTAGTATACTTAGAATGATCTAGTTAACCATGGGTAACCCCAGTATAGACCTAGAAATGGCCTAACACCCTCATTCAACCTAGTTAATGGCAATTATCTTTCCACACCACTCTTTAACACTTATATTTTATTTATATAGGTCATTGTGATCCCACTTTGGACATTGATCCTCGCATTTTCCTTGGGACCACAGGCGAGTACATTCTCTGACAGTTTTTGTTTTGGTTGATTACTTCTATAAATTTAGTTGTAGTACATACTTGATTCCGACACTATGGATACACGGGTTAGCACCCTAGATCCCCATCATGAGGAGTCGTGATTGGAATCCATCGTGCTAGCTGGGGATGGGGAACTATTAGTAGATTATATGATCATATCCAACCATTTACATGCATCATAGCTCGCCCCACTTCTCACGTCGGGTGCAGCCTGACCATTTACATGCTTCATAGCTGTTATATATGATTAGCCTGACCACTACATGCATTATAGCTAACCATATGGTTAGCCTAACCCACAAGAATCATAGTTAATCATATATAACCAGCCTGATCTAGTCCCAAGCCGATCACATAATAAACTGATAATTCAAACACTTAGCTAGATGTCTATTTTTATTCAGATTCACTTGTTCTAGCATTCACTGTTTATTGTTCATTGCTAGATGCTCTATTGCCTATTTCATTTCTCCAGTACTTTACATTTCCTGTACTTATTTTCATCTTGTATTCTTACACTATTTATAGTTTTTGTCAACTTAATGAAACTGCTGTTAGTGTTTGTGCTTCGCTCCAATCCTGACTGGATAACATTTTTCAGAGGACCTGGAGAACTTTTGCCCCACTCATTACGGCCCAGGACTAGAGGGAGATTTCACTCCGGAAATCCCAGAGGAGTTGCCTATCCTAGAGGAGGTCCTACCTGCCTGTATTTAGAGATTATTTTTCTGTATTGTTTAGACTGAGACTGAGTTGTATTTATTATTTCTGGACTTTGTGAGGTCATCTAGACCCAGGACTTGAGTTGTACTTTTGTGGTTGGTTTATAATAGAACTCTTTTCCATTCTCATCGTGCCCATTTATTTTATATAGCTTGTGATTGAGTATATTTATAGAACTGTGGATTATTATCATTGTCCTCCGTACGGAGTTGAGACTATTGACAGGATATATTTTATGTTGAGACCTAGACAGCGTTCTACCGCCGATGCTGCGGCGTAGGCTGGACGTACACATGACTCATGCCCAAATTCCGGGTGCGGGTCGTGACAAGCTATGTGCCTGACTACAGATCATTCTCTTCTGGCAGATCTAGAGAGCTTGGGCATTGAGGTGATAGTGCTTGGAGTTGAGATGCAGATGTGGGGACTACAGATTCAGTCAGAGTTGATAGACCGAATCAGGGCTACACAGTTTGAGGATGAGTCCTTGAGGAGCATCAGGGCGCAGGTTCAGATTGGATTATCCAATGACTTCACCATTGCTGATGATAGTTTATTGCGGCACGGTACCAAGTTATGTGTGTCGAGTGGGTCATTGAGCGAGGAGGTTCTTTAGGAGGCGCATCGATCCCAGTACTCTTTGAATCCTGGTGCCAACAAGATGTATAGAGATCTGAGAGAGCATGTATAGTGGTACGGGATGAAGCGGGAGGTAGCACGCTTCGTATCCTGATGCTTAGTGTGCCAGCAGGTGAAGGCGGAGATACAGAGACCAGGAGGGTTGCTCCAGCCGTTACCCATTCCAGCGTTGAAATGGGAGCATGTGACCATAGATTTTGTTTTGGGCTTTCCCGTTCTCCAGGAGAAAAGGATGCGATTTGGGTCATCGGAGACAGGTTGACCAAATCGGCCAAATTTCTACCATTCAAAGTGGGTATATCTACGGATAGACTAGCAGAGATGTATGTGCGCCAGATAGTCAGACTGCATGGAGTTCCTGTGAGCATAGTATCAAACAAAGACAGTCGCTTTATTTCGTATTTCTGGAGGAGTCTGCAGGTTAGCTTGGGCACCCAGCTCAAGTTTAGTACTGCATATCACCCACAGGTAGACGGTCAGTCAAAGAGGACCATTTAGACCCTCAAGGACATGCTTCGCACTTGTGTTCTGTATTTCAGAGGCTCTTGGGAGGATCACTTGCACTTGGTAGAGTTTGCTTACAACAACAGCTACCAAGACAGTATCGAGATATCACCATTCGAGGCATTGTATGGACGGAGGTATCTTACTCCATTATCATGGGATGATGTAGGTGAGAGAGCTTTGCTTGGCCCGAAGATGGTGGTGGATGCGGCAGAGAAGGTCAACTTATTAGAGATAGACTTCGGGTGGCGCAGGACAGGCAGCGACATTGGACCGATAGCCACCGGAGACCTTTGGAGTTTGAGGTATAACTTAGAATTTAGATTTTGTTCTTGTGTTTGCTTGTGATTGCTTATTTTAGATTAAGTGCTGAGACCTTGTTTGTGCTAGGTTGGTGATCTGGTGTTCCTGAGGATTTCTCCGATGCGGGGCACTATTCGCTTCGATGGAGGTGGGAAGCTTAGCCCACGTTTCGTCGGACCCTTCAGCATCCTTGAGAGGGTCGACACTGTGGCGTATAGGCTAGATTTGTCGCCTACGCTAGAGGGAGTTCATGATGTGTTCCATATGTCACAGTTGAGACGGTACATGGCGGATCCCAATTATATATTGGATCACTCAGAGATCGTGGTGGGCCCTACTCTTAGCTATCCAGAGCAGCCGGTGGAGATTCTAGATCGACGGGAGAAGGTATTGAGGAACCAGACTATTCCCTTGGTTCGTATCGCGTGGAGGCATCACTCCCCAGGTGAGTCGACCTAGGAGAGGGAGGATGAAATACGCGAGCGATACCCTTATCTTTTTGAGCCCTGAGGTATGGTTCTTCCTTTTTCTTGCATTCATGTCATAGTTTCGTCTTTAATTTCGAAGACGAAATTATTTTAAGGAGGGTAGGCTTGTCACTACCCAATTCTAGAAAATAGGGTTTTTTTTCTTTTCTTTTTGGTAAATTATGTATTGATCATAGATGTATTTATATTTAATTAGTGGTTGTATTTATTTTTATTGGTTGTTTTAGGGTTTTAGCTAGTTTGGACCCATGTCAGACCCTAGTGGACCAATGTCAGACCCAACCAAGACCCTTGTCAGACTTTTTTATTGGTGTAGAATAGTTATTTTATATTTTTAATTAGTTAAGTAGAGTATTTTGGATTAGTTAGAATGGTTTAAGGAAACCCCAAACCTAAACCCTTGTTTGGATGTATTAGTGGAGGGCATTTTAGTCATTGTGTTAAACCACAAACCCTAACCCATGTATTCCTATACATGGCCGAACACCCCCTCCCTTCCTTTTCATTCTTCTTCTCCATTTTCACTCTCCATTCTCTTTCTTCTTTCCTTCTACCAATATCTTCTCTCAAGTTCCAAATAAGTTCTTCACTTCCCTCTTTCTTCACTTCCTTCATTTGTTTCCCTCTTTAATATAAATCCTAACCCTTCACTTTCCGCTAACCTAGGTGTATAGAGCCTAGACTTGGTGTAGAGGCTTGGCTTGGAGGCTTGAGAGTAGTAATTTCTAGGGTTTTGGAGACTTTGGCCTTAGGATTCCAACTCCTAAGAGGTAAACCCTAACTTTCCTCTTAGTGATTGCTTTAATATAGTGAAATTAGTAGTTTAGAACCTTCCTAGACCATAGGGCTACCCATGGGAGAAAGTTAGAGCTTGTTTGGTTGTGTTTGGAGACTTTGACATTAGGTTTTGTGTCAATTTTGGGTAAAATCCAAGATTGGCCCAAATTTGGGTTTTGCCCTAGGTTAGACGGAACTAGGTAGACGTGCTTGGGTGTCTTAAGGGTAAGTACGTGTCCCCATTCAGACATGTGAGGTCATATCGCAGAGTTTTGGGCATTTCAGGCGATTTAGGGGTTTTTTGTCGCCGTGGGTTCCACATGCATATGGAATTTTGCCACGGACCTAGAATCAGAGAGTTAGAATTTTTTGAGGTTCTAGACATCGATTAGAACTCGTGGATAAATTTTGGGTTGATTCCAGTAGGTTTGATGTGCGTGTCACGAGGTATCGCAAACCATACACCAAGTGTTCGTCAAAATGACCAAATGGCCATTTCGACTTGGTTTCTAGGTTTTGGGCTTGTTTGCGGGTTGGTTTAGGTTCGGAGAGTGTGTATTAGAGTTTTCGAGTTATTATATATATATATGTGTGTGTGTGTGTGTGTGTGTGTGTGTGTATATGTGTATCGGTGGTTGTGCGTGTCTTGGTGTGGTTGTGTGTGTGTGTGTTTGAGTTTGTTAGCGTGTTAGTGTATGTATGTATATATGTATATGAGTATATATATATATATATATATATATATATATATATATATATATATATATATATATATATATATATATATATATATATGAGTGTGTTTATATATATATGAGTGTGTTTATATATATATGTGTGTGTTTGTATATATATATACGTGTGTGTGTATATATATATGTTTGTGTGCGTATATATATATGTGTGTGTGTGTGTGTGTGTGTGCGTGTGTGTGTGTTTGTGTGTATGTGTATGTGTATATGTATATATATATATATATATATATATATATATATATGTGTATAGATATATATAAGTGTACATATATATGTTTGTATGTGTGTATATATATATATATACATGTATGTGTGTCTGTATATATATCTATATATATATATATATATGTTAGTGTGTTTATATATATATGTGGGTAGTGTGTGTCGAGGGAGAGTGAGATAGAGGGATAGATAGATGGAGAGAGTGAGAGAGATGACGAGCTGCAACAGCAGCAGCTGCAAAGGGCATCAGCAGCAGCTGCAGGCATCAGCAACAGCAGCAGCATGGCTGCAGCAGCAGTAGCAGCAGCAGCATGGCAGATGCAGTAGTAGCATTTTGCAGTGGCAGCAGCAGCAGTTAGCTAGTGGCAGCAGCAGTGAGAGAGAGAGAGAGCTAGATATATATGTATATATGTATATAGATGTAAGTATAAGTATATATATATATATATATATATATATATATATATATATATATGGGTAAATAGATATATGTATATACGTATGTATCGATATATATATAGATATGTATATAGATATATACATATGTGTTTAGATACATATATATTTACCTAGATAGATAGCTAGATATATACTTATAGGTATAGCTAGCTAGTTAGTTAGTGAGTTGAGATGGGTAGGTGAGGTATCTCAATACCTTTAGATATCAAGGTATCTAAATACCTTGAGATACTCAAGATAATGGGTATCGGGGCGAGGTATTGGGCGTTTGCCTAGGATTGGGATTAGAGTTGGATTTATATGTATAGGTGTATATATATATGTACGTGTTAGTATATGCATTAGTGGGTTTATGCGGGGTATATAGCATAGGTTGAGATATCGGATACAGAGGGTATCCCGGTATCTCAAGGAGGTGAGTTTGAGGGTTTACTAGCTTAATGAGCTAGTTTTGACCTAAAATTTTAGGGGCACCCTAGTTTGACCTAGAGTTTACCGTAATTGTCCCGGTTGACCGCCAAAGTCAATATTTGACCTAGTTTTGACCCAGAGTTGATTTTTTGGACCCTGGGTTGACTTTTTGACCCATATTTCACCGGTTTGACCTGTTCGACCTAGAATAACTCTAGAAGCTTGTTTTTAGTTATTTTATATCTGTTTAACTCTTTAGAACCCTGTTTAACCTTTTTTCGTAATAGGTCTTTGCGATGCCAGTCCGCAACTCGATCCTCACTAGTTGCTCAGGACGTCAGGCGAGTACCTACCTCTGATTATTTCCATTTCATAATTATATATATATCACCTGTTCTATAACTGTAATACTTGATTCTGACACATTGTTTTACGAGCTGGTACTAGTTGGATCCTATTATGTGATGTTATCCCCTTACCGTGTTCAACGGGTACTCTATCATGTGTATTTCATCATGTGCTTCAGGTATTGATTCTCATGTGCTGTCATGTGCTTTGTGTGCTGTCGCCTTCATGTGCGCGAGTTATTTATCATATACGCAGTGTGTCGTGGTTGGATCCAAGAGTATTAGTGGGGGAGGGAAATAGAAGTTGGTTATGTGATCAAATCCAAATAGTATTCATGTGTATGTCGATTATGCAACTCACGTATAATAAAGTTATTGTAGATTAAATTATGTGCAACCTAAGCCGATCACATAATGAACTTGTACTCAAGGCACTTAGCTAGTATCATATTTTCTCACATGCAGTTACTTCTCTACTACTTGTATTGTTCTCCAGTTTTATATTGCAGTTACTTCATCAGTTTCACCATATATTTGTTTTCCTGTGCATCTTGTATTCTTTTCTATTGCTAGTCATATACACCTTACTATGTATTTGGAGTTGCTTTCAGAGTTATGTACTTCGCTCCAATCCTGACTGGATATATTTTTTCCAGAGGATCCTGAAGATTTTTGCCCAACCTACTACGGGCCAGGTGTCGACGAGTGTTGCGACCTTGAGATTGAGAAGGAACCTGTCCCAGCTGAGGAGATGCCGCTAGCGCCCTAGTATAGCTAGGTGGGTTTCACTGGATTATTCCCTGTTGGTATTTTCGATGACTGTACTATTTATTATTTTGCTGCTGTAAGATATTGTAGACTCTGAGACTTGGACTGTATATTTTGGATTTGTAATTGCTCTCTTTGGTTCTTTGTTTCTTTGTTGATATCTTATCGTGCTTTTACTCTTCTCCTAGTTATTGTGATTGAGTTTATATATATTGTGTTGTTGCCCTCCTTTTGGAGGTAATCTTGACAGGTTATTGTGAGAGATATATAGTTGTGACCTAGAAAGGACCTAGAAAGTGTTCTACCGCAGATTCTGCGGCGTAGGCTGTGTAATCACCTAAAATTTTTAGAATTTAAAATTTTAATTTTCAGAATTATTATGAATTTTTCTGTGATTTTTATCTAAATAAAACCAAGGTATTCTGAATTTAAAACAATTTTTACATGGTGTTAATTAATATTAAAATATTATAAAAATAATATTTTCTGGTGTAAAATGAAAAACTAGACATAGGATAATTTTCCGGGAATTTATTGAACCCCAAAAACATTTTTGAAGCCCTAAAAACTAATTAATAAATAAATCGAATTGAACCCTGCAATTAACCCGGTTTATTTTCAAAATAAACCAAACCGGACCGGACCGGTTTACCCGAACCGAACCCAAATCCTTAACGGGTCGGGTCGGATCCGAACTGAACCCGACCCGGACCCGTTAACCCGCCAAAAACCCTGACCCCCAACTCTTCTTCTCCCGTCGTTTTCCCTCCCGGCAGCCGTTTCCGCCACCGTGGCCGCCGGCGACCCTTCCCCTTTGTCTCCCTCGAACCGCCGAGACCTTTCCCCTTCGTCTCCCTAGAACCCCCGGCCGTCCTCCTCCTTCCCCCCGCTATTTAAACCTTCTCTCCCTCCGGCTGCCGTTCTTTCATTCCTCCGACCACCAGCACCGGAACCCTAGCACCTTCGTCCCCGCAGCCTCCAGCCTCCGTGAGCAGCGCCCAGAGACGCCCTGGCCTCTTCCCTCACCGTTGTCCTCGCCCGGACTCCTCCAGCACCCTCCCTTCCTCCGGCCAGAGCCCGAACTCCTCCGACAGAGTCGACGCCTCCCGCAGCTACGCCGACCCCGACGAGCTGAGCCGTCCCCGGCCGCCCGCAGCCCCATCCTCGAACCTCGCCGTCTCAGCCGGACCCAGCCCCGGGTCGCCTTCCTCCGGCGAATCTTCCCAGCAGCACCCGGACACAGCCCGGACACAGATATTGTGTCGAGTTGACACGAGGACACAAAAATTTTGGTTTCGCAAAGCCCTGTTCAGGTACTCTTTTCTCTCTCCTCGCTGCCCCATTTTCTGTTTCGTCTATTGTGACGCGTAGGCTGCGTAACCCTCTCGATGCCCGTACAATCTGCTCGGTGCGTCGTGTCCTGTGGTGATCGTAAACCACGATCCAAAAACAGGAAAAACAACGCCCTGTTTCACCCCGAAACTGAGTACGCCCCGCCAAACGGAAAACTTGGTCGCGTGCGGTCTTCACCGAAAGGTGCGCGCCGTCGATACGGACGTGCGAGATTTCGCAGAAGTTGATTTGGATGTGAGTGCACACCGAAATCAACGCGTATCCGCCGACAATGCCCCGTACGCCCGTTCTGGAACACGTTGTAACTTTGTGTACACACGTCGGATCGAAACGAAACTTGCGCCATCGGACTGGTAGCAATACGCTGGTCCTGTGACCCAAGTTTGGTTCGATTCTGAGAATGTTGATAAAATCGCGTATCGTGGGCCCCACGGCTCTACTTGATGGGCGATTTTGTGATCGGCTCATCGGAATCAAATTATGGAAGTTCCGTTGGGTTCGTATCATCGTTCTGGACTTGTTGACACTAAGTTAGACAATTTTGGAGACCATTGGTTCTAACACATTTTTGGGTGCAAAGTGGCCCACATGTGGACCCCGCTTTGACCAAAAACTGTCATTTTTGCCCTTGTGTCCAAATTGGACTTAAGGACAGGCATTTTTAGCTATTTGATATTTTCTGAGCCTGTTGGTGATATTTATTGCAGCTTTTGGAGGAGTACCTGCAGGATCTACTGATACAGGGACAACTGTTGGTATTCCAACCCCAGGCAAGTGTACATTGCCAACTTGCAGTTTTGCTACTTATTTCCTTGAATTATTCATACATTATTGTACATGCTTAAACCTAGGACCGTGTGACTTACTTAGCGTCCGATTAATAGTCGGGTGCCAACCCCGTACGCGGAGTTGTGTAACGTCATCTAGAGATGGACATTCATGACCCTTTACACTCTCGTACTTGTCTTATCAAGTACATTATAACCCAGGACACTTGACACTATACATGAGACATAATCTTCCTGAGATATTCATGGTGATTCTGTGTAGGATGCATGATTGACATAGATATTATATTCATAGATATTATATGACTGGTTGCATTAGCTATGATCTCGCGTGACATGGACATGAGACGTTATGGACATGAGACGTGTGGTTACATTGGGTGGGGAGAGACACACAGGCTACAGGCTGTTTTATATATATCTACTACTATTGTGAGGTCGTAGACTCTCCAGCAGAGCTAGACCTATTACTTGTTATTACTGCTACCAGCTCCCCGACACAGAGCTTGTAGCGGTCTCAAACTGAGTACTAGTGATGCTCTCAATTGCATTTCACATAGATGGATACATAGTTACCCTATTTATTTCATTTACTTTTGTACTACATTTATTTTGGCTTGTATTATTTGTACCTTGCTATGTCCCCTGAGGACCTGGAATTCGGATGCTGTCCCCAGGTTTAGCAGAGGAGCATTATCCCGAGGTTTACGGGACAGGAGCAAAAGCTGTTGCAGGACCTGATTCTGGAGCTGAACCAATTCCCGAGGATGAGGTAACGGCTGAAGACTTTTCCTGAGTATATGTTATTCGTACTCAGCATTTACTTTATTTAGACTCTTTTGTTTCTGGTCTGTTGAACCAGTGTATCAAACTTATATCGGGTTGTTCCCCGAAGTACTTTGTTGAGACTGGTTGTTGATTTACATTTCTTATTGCTGTTGATCATATTTATCTTCTATGGATGAGATTAGTTATGGCATGTTGTAGTAGACTTTATTTTACAGCTTAAGTACGCCCTGATGGATCCATTAAATTGGGTTTGTCCATCAGTGTGTGCTGCTGGCCATTGTCACGTATCTGGTCCCTCGGTAAGTTGGGACTGGGGCGTGACATAGTTTTTGTGGTGGCCCATGCAGGTCAACGACTAAATTGTTCGATTTTAACTTAGGGACCGAACAGGCTTGCAATAAGAATAGGATAAGTATTAGGATCTCATCTATTGTTTGAATCATTTTTGAACTCTATATCGAATTTGAATTAATTACTTGATTTGCGTCCTGCTTTGATTCCACTGCGCATTTTCATAAGTTTATTTTTGGATGCAGAGTAATGGATCCAAGAATCGGAGATGAGAATCCCTTGGGTACACCACAAGATGTTGTGGTTACCTATGAAGACGGAGTGACACCAGAGAATAGAGGACAATCTTCTCAAAGCGATCAAGCTGGACAGCATAATTCAAGGTTCCGGCGTGACGACATCCCACCTCCGCCACAGTTCACTCTACTGATGCCTGTCTTTCCACCAGGGCAAGCCATGGACGGGCAGCAGATGTTTTAAATATTTTATGCCATGATGCAAGCCCAACAGTAGGTTCAACAAGAGGCTCAGCGTCATGAGGCAGAGTATTTGAGAACCAGTCTAGTAACCACACTGGAGCAGGTGAACCCACAAGCTAGACGACCAACGATAGGATCTATCACTTATTTCCGTCAGCTCAAGCCCCGTACCTTTTCGGGCAAGGAGGGACCAACTGAAGTGCACGAGTGGCTCACGAACACACAACACCAGTTGGAAGCAGCAGAACTTCCGAGGGAGAGATGGATGACTGCTGTCAGGATGCAGTTGACTAATAATGCACATTATTTGTAGCTATCAGAAGAGAGGAGGCTCGGACTGGACCGAGTCACTTGGGAAGAGTTCTCCAGACTCTTCCAGGAGATATATATTCCAGCTGTTGCTCGGTCGGAACTCCGAGATAAGTTCAACCGCCTTATCCAAGGCAATATATCGGTGGAAGAGTACAATGCTGAATTCATTCGCCTGAGTCGCTTTGCCCCTTCTCTAATTCCTACCGAAGAAGAGAAGGCGGAGAAGTTCTTCGACGGACTCAGGTTCGAGCTCCAGAGGTTGATCGAATCTGTTGTACCTACATCGTACACCGACGTCCTTGCTGCAGCACGACGCATGGAGCGCATTACCAGGAGGGAGTCAAGTCTGAAGCGGCCATTCACATCAGCATCATCCAGGGCATCATAGGGGGATTCTGCAAAGCGACCCCAGAAGAATCTACCTCAGAGAGCAGCACCAAGAGCCCTACCTACTTGTCATTACTGCGGCAAGGTAGGTCACATTGAAAGGGAGTGTAGACGCAAGTTGGGACTATACCTGGTTTGCGGATCCAACCAGCATCTATCCAAGGACTGCTCTGAACGCAGAGAGGGAGCACCAAGACTAGCTTTACCTGCACCAAGGCCAGCTTATCCAGCAGGAGGAGCACCGCAGACGGGAGTTGGAGGAGTCAGACCACCAGCTCCAGGAGGATATCAGCAGAGACTACCATTGCCACCATAGGCAGCACTATTCCAGTAGTCTCGTCGGCAGAGGGGTCCAGCTCAGGGACGAGGACAGGCATTTGCATTTGCTGTTGAGGAGGAAGTTACTGCTGGAGAGGTTATAACAGGTACTATACTAGTAGCTTCATTACATGCTGTAGCTTTATTTGATTCTGGAGCATCGCATTCATTCATAATGCTAGCTTCGTAGCCACCCATAGAGTAGCTACAGTACCCCTTCCGAAGACTAAGAGAATTCTTACGGGAGGTGGAATTTTCCCGGTTAGTGACATCTGTAGATCTTGCTCGGTAGTAGTCTGTGGAAGAGAGATGCGAGCTTAATTTCTGATCTTTTCCATGCCGGATTATGATGTTGTACTTGGTATGGACTGGTTAAGTCAGTACCATGCGACTCTTGATTGTCGGCTTGGAAAGGTTATATTTAGACTGCTTGGCCATTCTGAGTTTGAGTTTCTTCAGGGAGCTATAGAGCAAAGTATTCAGCCTACTCTTAGGGTATTATCTGTAGAAGGGGAGTCAGGTTACCCAAGAGTCATATCAGAGTTTGTTGATGTATTTCCTGATGATCTTCCAGGTTTACCACCTGATCGGGAAATAGAATTCACAATAGACTTAACTCCAGGAGCAGATCCTATCACTTCATCAGTATATCGGCTAGCACCTAAGGAGTTGGTGGAGTTGAAAGAACAAGTTGATGATCTTCTGGAGAAGGGTTTTATTCGGCCCAGTGTTTCACCTTGGGGAGCACCCATACTTTTTATACCGAAGAAGGATGGAACAGTTTGCCTGTGTATTGATTACAGAGTACTAAACGCTGTGACCATTAAGAACCGGTATTCCTTACCATGTATTGATGATCTATTCGATCAATTGAGTGGTGCTAGGGTATTCTCGAAGATTGACCTTAGATCTGATTATCACCATATTAGAGTGAGGAAGGAGGATATACCGAAGACAGCCTTCAGGACCAAGTATGGACACTATGAGTTCTTAGTAATGCCGTTTGGTTTAACCAACGCGCCAGCTGTGTTCTTGAGTTTGATGAACAAAGTTTTTCATCAGTACTTGGACAAATTTGTGGTTGTGTTTATTGATGATATTCTAATATATTTCAAGAGCCACGAAGAGCACGAGGAACATCTCAGGATTGTGCTAGAGACGTTGAGGCAGGAGAAGTTGTATGCGAAACTCAGTAAATGTGAGTTTTGTATGGATAAGGTGCCTTTCTTGGGACATATCATCTCAGGAGAAGGACTTTCTGTTGATCCAAAGAAGGTTGCTGCCATAGAAACTTGGCCTACACTAACATCAGTTGCAGAAGTGGAAAGTTTTCTCGAACTTGCTGGATATTACCGAAGGTTCGTAAAAAATTTCTCAAGAATTGCGGAGCCTATGACGAAGTTGACACGTAAGGACCAGGAGTTTGCATGGACGGAAGATTGCCAGAAGGCCTTTGAGGAATTGAAGAGGCAATTGACAACAGCACCTGTCTTAACTCTTCCTTCAGGGTCAGGAGGTTTTGTTGTTTATAGTGATGCGTCAGGTAGTGGACTAGGATGTGTTCTGATGCAACATGGCAAAGTTATTGCTTATGCATCGAGACTGTTGAAGGTCCATGAGAAGAACTACCCAACGCACGATCTTGAGCTAGCTGTAGTAATATTTGTACTGAAAATTTGGAGGCACTATCTTTATGGAGAGAAGGTAAAAATCTTTTCTGATCACAAGAGTCTGAAGTATGTATATACTCAGAAGGAGCTCAATATGAGACAGAGACGTTGGCTTGAGTTGATGGTAGACTTTGATATAGATCTGCAGTACCACCCGGGAAAGGCGAATGTAGTAGCAGACGCACTCAACAGGAAGCCCACGGCATATTTCTTGACGATGCAACCCCAGTTATTGAAAGATCTATAGGAGCTCCAGATAAAGGTTGTTTTACCAAGACAAAGTGGCTTGCTGGCTAATCTCGAAGTTAAGTCGTTACTTGTGGAGAGGATTAAAGAAGCTTTGCCTACTGATGCTAGATTTTGAAGACTTAAAGAGAAGACAGAAGCAGGCATGCAGACGGGACTTCGCATACATGAGGATGGGACATTAAGGTGCGGGAATCGCCTATATGTTCCAAATGGAGAATTGAGACAGGAGTTAATGACTGAAGCACATAGCTCTATGTACCCTATTCATCTAGGAGGAACAAAGATGTACCGAGATTTAAGGCAGTATTATTGGTGGCATGGAATGAAGAGGAAGATTCACAATTTATGGCAAAATGTTTAGTCTGCCAACAAGTAAAGGCCGAGCATCAAAGGACTGCTGGTATGTTACTGCCGCTTCCCATACCAGAATGGAAGTGAGAACATATCACTATGGATTTTGTCACAGGATTCCCAAGAAGCCCCAGTGGAAAAGATGCGGTATGGGTTATTGTGGATTGACTCACTAAATCGGCATATTTCTTGCCATTTAGAGTTGGACAGTCCACAGAAGTATTAGCCGACATGTATATATGACAAATCGTAAGATTACATGGAGTGCCGGTTAGTATTGTGTCGGATTGTGACTCGAGATTTACATCTCATTTTTGGCGAAGCATGCAAGAGAGTCTTGGCACCCGACTCAAATTCAGCACTGCTTACCATCCACAGACAGATGGCCAATCAGAGTGCACAATTCAGATCTTGGAGGATATGCTGCGATCGTGTATGTTAGACTTTGGAGGGTCTTGGGAAGATCATTTGCACTTAGTGGAGTTTTCTTACAACAACAGTTATCAGGCAAGCATCCAGATGGCACCTTTCAAGGCGTTGTACGGTAGAAAGTGCAGATCGTCGATATGCTGGAGTGACGTTGGCGAGCGTCAAATACTGGGTCCAGAGTTGGTAATGCAGACAGTTGAGAAGGTAAAACAAATTTAGAATCATCTTCGTGCAGCTCAGGACAGAGAGAAGCATTGGGCGGATACACACAGACGTCCCCTAGAGTTCAAAGAAGGTGAGCACGTATTCTTGAGGATTTTACCTATAAGAGAAACTATTCGATTTGGGAGCAGAGACAAGTTGAGCCCAAGGTACATCGGGCCATTTGATATTCTGGAGCACATTGGTGAGGTGGCTTATTGTCTTACATTACCTCCATCCTTAGAGAGAGTGCATGATGTATTCCATGTCTCACAGCTGAGAAGGTACGTAACTGACCCAAGTCACGTAGTCGATCGTTCTGAGATCGCAGTGGGCCCTAGCCTGAGATATGAAAAACAACCAGTCGGCATACTCGACATCAGTGAGAAGACACTGCGAGGACAGACAATTAGACTGGTTCGTGTGGCTTGGAAACAACACTCTCTTGGCGAATCTACCTGGGAACGGGAGGATATCATGCGCCAGCGTTATCCTCACTTATTCGTTGATGCAGGTATAACCTAAGCAATTCTTGTAATTCCCATAGTTCATTTTTCCTTTAGTAGTCTATTCTTTGATTGAGAGGACGCAATCTTCTTAATTGGTGTAGATTATAATCACCTAAAATTTTTAGAATTTAAAATTTTAATTTTCAGAATTATTATGAATTTTTCTGTAATTTTTATCTAAATAAAACCAAGGTATTCTGAATTTAAAACAATTTTCACATGGTGTTAATTAATATTAAAATATTTTGAAAATAATATTTTCTGGTGTAAAATGAAAAATTAGACATAGGGTAATTTTTTGGAAATTTATTGGACCCCGAAAACATTTTTAAAGCCCTAAAAACTAATTAATAAATAAACCGAATTGAACGCGGCAATTAACCCGGTTTATTTTCAAAATAAACCAAACTGGACCGGACCGGTTTACCCGAACCGAACCCAAATCCTTAACGGGTCGGGTCGGATCCGAACTAAACCCGACCCGGACCCGTTAACCCGCTAAAAACCCTAAGCCCCAACTCTTCTTCTCCCGTCATTTTTTCTCTCGGCGGCCGTTTCCGCCGCCGTGGCTGCCGGCGACCCTTCCCCTTCGTCTCCCTCGAACCGCCGAGACCCTTCCCCTTCGTCTCCCTAGAACCCCCGATCGTCCTCCTCCTTCCCCCCGCTATTTAAACCCCCTCTCCCTCCGACTGTCGTTCTTTCATTCCTCCGACCGCCTGCACCGGAACCCTAGCACCTCCGTCCCCGCAGCTTCCAGCCTCCGTGAGCAGTGCCCAGAGCCTCCCTGGCCTCTCCCCTCACTGCTGTCCTCGCCCTGACTCCTCCAGCACCCTCCCTTCCTCCGGCCAGAGCCTGAACTCCTCAGCCAGAGTCGATGCCTCCCGCAGCTCCGCCGACCCCGACCAGCTGAGCCGTCCCAGGCCGCCCGCAGCCCCAGCCTCGAACCTCGCCGTCTCAGTCGGACCCAGCCCTGAGCCGCCTTCCTCCGACGAGTCTTCCCCGCAGCACCCGGACACATCCCGGACACAAATACAGTGTCGAGTCGACACGAGGACACGAAAATTTTGGTTTCGCGAAGCCCTGTTCAGGTACTCTTTTCTCTCTCCTCGTTGTCCCATTTTCTGTTCCGTCTATTGTGACGCGTAGGCTGCGTAACCCTCTCGATGCCCGTGCAATCTACTCGGTGCGTCGCGTCCTGTGGCGATCGTGAACCGCGATCCAAAAACAGAGAAAAATGCCATTTTTACCCCGGAACTGAGTATGCCCCGCCAAACGAGGTAACTTGGTCGCGTGCGGTCTTCACCGAAAGGTGCGCGCCGTCGATACGGACGTGCAAGATTTTGCAGAAGTTGATTTGGATGTGCGTGCACACCGGAATCAACGCGTATCCGTCGACAACACCCCATACGCCCGTTCTGGAACATATTGTAACTTTGTGTACACACGTCGGATCAAAACGAAACTTGCGCCATCGGACTCGTAGCAATACGCTGGTCCTGTGACCCAAGTTTGGTTCGATTCTGAGAATGTTGACAAAATTACGTATCGTGGGCCCCACAGGTCCACTTGATGGGCGATTTTGTGATCGGCTCATCGGAATCAAATTATGGAAGTTCTGTTGGGTTCGTGTCATCGTTCTGGACTTGTTGACACTAAGTTAGACGATTTTGGAGACTATTGGTTCTAACAGGTTTTTTGGTGCAAAGCGGCCCACATGTGGACCCCGCTTTGACCAAAAACTGTCATGTTTGCCCTTGTGTCCAAATTGGACTTAAGGACAGGCATTTCTAGCTTTTTGATATTTTCTGAGCCTGTTGGTGATATTTATTGTAGCTTTTGGAGGAGTACCTACAGGATCCACTAATACAGGGACAACTGTTGGTATTCCAACCCCAGGCAAGTGTACCTTGCCAACTTGCAGTTTTGCTACTTATTTCCTTGACTTATTCATACATTATTGTACATGCTTAAACCTAGGACCGTGTGACTTACTTAGCGTCCGATTAATAGTCGGGTGCCAACCCCGTACGCGGAGTTGTGTAACGTCATATAGAGATGGACATTCGTGACCCTTTATACTCTCGTACTTGTCTAATCAAGTACATTATAACCCAGGATACTTGACACTATACATGAGACAGAATCTTCCTGAGATATTCATGGTGATTCTGTATAGGATGCAGGATTGACATAGACATTATATTCATAGATATTATATGACTGGTTGCATTAGCTATGATCTCGCGTGACATGGACATGAGATATTATGGACATGAGACGTGTGATTATATTGGGTGGGGAGAGACACACAGGCTACAGGTTGTTTTATATATATCTACTACTATTGTGAGGTCGTAGACTCTCCAGCAGAGCTAGACCCTTTACTTGTTATTACTGCTACCGGCTCCCCGACACACAACTTGTAGCGGTCTCAGCCTGAGTACTAGTGATGCTCTCACTTGCATTTTACATAGATTGATACATAGTTACCCTATTTATTTTATTTACTTTTGCACTGCATTTATTTTGGCTTGTATTATTTGTACCTTGCTATGTCCCCTGAGGACCTGGAATCCGGATGATGTCCCCAGGTTTAGCAGAGGAGCATTATCCCGAGGTTTACGGGACAGGAGCAGAAGTTGTTGCAGGACCTGATTCTGGAGCTGAACCAATTCCCGAGGACGAGGTGACGACTGAAGACTTTTCCTGAGTATCTGTTATTCGTACTCAACATTTACTTTATTTAGACTCTTTTGTTTCTGGTCTGTTGAACCAGTGTATCAGACTTATATCGGGTTGTTCCCCGAAGTACTTTGTTGAGACTGGTTGTTGATTTACATTTCTTATTGCTGTTAATCATATTTATCTTCTATGGATGAGATTAGTTATGGCATGTTGTAGTAGACTTTATTTTACAGCTTAAGTACGTCCTGATGGATCCATTAAATTGGGTTTGTCCATCAGTGTGTGCTGCTGGCCATTGCCACGTGTCCGGTCCCTCGGTAAGTTTGGACTGGGGCATGATAGACTGGACGTACCCACGACTCATGCCTAATTTTTCGGGTGCGGGTCGTGACATTAAGCATGTGTATTTTCCTTTCCCCATTTTCTATCAATAAAGAAATTTTGTTTTACCTTAATGATACTTTCAAATCAAGACCCATTGAATATATATCTACTCAAAGGTATCATAGACATGGCAGAATAACTTTATAGGGGAATTTGGTAGATGTATCACCCAAGGCATACGCATGCTGAGTATAAATGATAAATTTTATAGGATACAATACTATCAGAGGTAATATGACGCGATAGCTTACTAGTTTACTCTACTAGGGAAGAGAAGAAAGAGTAGTTCAGGGAAGAACTATTATCTTCTCTTTAGGAGATAATAAATAGAATATGATTCAGAGGTAATATAGATATGAATCACATTACACTTATTGATTGGTAAATAAATATGTGAGATTATTCTCAATCCAACTGGGGATCAGGAATAGAATATCCTTAAAACAACTGGGCTTTAAGAATAGAATATTTTTATTGGAGAGAATTGTTTGGATGATCTCAACAAGAGTGTTACGTTGGATCTGAGTATTATCCCACCGGGGAACTTTGAGGACCCATTACCTATGTCTTATTCAAGAATGAATATAGGTAATAGTTCGAGAAGCTGTGTAGAAAATGAGTTATTGGGGATTAAACAAAATATATTCGTTGTACATCTTTTTTTAATATATTGGAGAAGGAGATGAATATGTCGTGCTTAGATATAATATTTCTTGAGAAATTTGTCGTTGATAGGCATCATTATCAAATCTTTATTAGGCTTAGCAAGCCTGTAGGCTCCGTTGGAGAATACTGTCTCCACCACATAAGGACCTTCCCATTTAGCTTAAAATTTGCCTTTGCTCTTATGGGTTGTGAACATGGGTCGTCTTATTGAAAGGACCAACTCACCGTCCTAGAATATTCTTTCCTTGACTTTTCGATTAAAAGCTCTAGACATGTGTGCTTAGTATAGTTCAATACGTAGTTGAATGTGTAGACGCTTTTCATCCAATGCTTCTAATTTTTGTAGGCGTAATCGATCATTATTCTCTACTGTTAGCTCATTAGCAATAGCCATCCTGAGAGAAGGTATTTGGATTTCGAGCAAAAAAAATGATTCACATTCGTAGACCAAAGAGAATGGTGTACAACCGGTTGGAGTTCGGACTGTTATAGGATAAGCCCATAAATAATCCCAAGTTTCTTATTCCAATCGTGTTTGTTGGATGCAAAAAACTTTTTAAGGAGTATGATTATGGTCTTGTTGAAGGCATCCACTAAGGCATTGGCTACTAGATTGTCGGCTGTAGATGCTATATTCTTAATTTGATTCTTGTCACAGAATCGATAAAATGCTTGACTGGCGAATTGTGGCCCATTGTCATGTATTATTTTCTAGGAAATACAAAAACGATAGATAACATGGTGTTTGATGAAGTTAATTATATTGAACATCTTAACTTCGATGAGCGGGACTGCTTTTGCCTATTAAGAGAAGTAATCGGTTGTTACAAGTATAAACTGATGTCCTCTAGAAGAAGATGGGCTAATAGGACCAATAATATCTATTCCCCAATCTTCACAAGGCTATGAAGCAGATCTAGGGTATAAGAACTCTGTTGGTTGGTGGATAAAATTATCATAAATTTGGCATGACCTGTATATACGAGCGTAATCTGTTGGCACAATATTCATGTTAAGTTTTTGAATATGGCTAAGTTTAGCATTATAGATCAATCACTATAGTATCTTCTACTTAAACTCAACATTATCCAGATATGTAATATTTGCTTCGATATATTTCCTTGTTCGTCTAACATGTAATTGCAGAAAGAAATAAGCAAGATCAGCAATGGATATATTCTATATAATGATGAGCAAAAGATAATGTTATACCAGAAGATTTTGTACAACCGCCTATGACTTATCTGGGGCCACGCACCCGGGGGTTCCATTGCCCAGTCAGCAGGCAGAGGTCGAAGGGGAAGCGCCCCTCGTGGGGGTTCAGGGGCGAAGCCCCTGAAAGGTATTCAGATTTCCAGATCTGGTTATCTTTGGACAACAGTCGTCAAGGAAAAATGTATCTTCAAGTCAGCAGATGTTTCAGAAGTTTGGCATCATCGGTGCTCTTGGTTTTTCTATGTAATCTTATATTTTATTTGAGTCTAGGATTGATATAAGCTGAGTCCTATTGGCAAATCCAAGTACCTATACCCAGATACCTAGTTCACTCAAATAAACCAAAAAACCTATCCACCAAATCAGGCCACATTCATTAATAAAGTCTACCATACTTAGAAATTAAACTCGGGCCGAACTTATACCGAACTCGAATCGAACTCGGTTACCCTTTTGGTATAAAATCAACCAGTTCATTAAGCTCATGATTTCTTGGCCCAACAATTGGAAATTTGAAATAAACCCCATCTGAATTATGGCCAAATTCGGTTTGCCTACACCCTATAAATAGGATTGGATTTTCACATTCCTACTCACTCAACCATTCTTTAGTCTTTTATCCTATTAAGACAAACGTCAAAAGCCTTAACTTTTCTATCTCAAAGAGCAACTCCCTAGCCTTCCTAGTGCCAAGTACGATCTTGGTCTAGAAGTCTTCAGAGTTATAAAGAGCTTTGTTCCAACAGTTACTCTCTCTTTCTAAGCTGTGAAGTTGCGAGACTTCGGATCACCTCGTGGTGTAAGAAAGTCGGCAAGCCTTCGGATCAAAGCTTATGATTCACTATTGGTGATTATAGTGGATAAAACTCTGAGCTTGAGTTCTCAGGAATGGACTAGTCATCTCAGAGGGAAATCAGTATACATCACGGTGTTTGTGTTTGCTCTCTCTTACTCTTACTGCTTTACTTTATTATATTGCATATACACTGTTAGTTAGTAGCTGCCTTTACTCTGCTTATTTTTTAATTGGGTAGATTATTCTACTGCACTCTATTCACCCTCCTCTAGAGTTGCGTTATGGTCCTTCATAATCTACGACATCTACCACCATGGTGGGCCAATAATATTCTATTCTCCTGAGGCAATCTTGTAATTTAGGACCTGACTGATATGCTCCACAAATGCCATCATGAGCTTCTCGGAGCGATTGTCTTACTTCAAGATTAGAAAGACAACGTAGCAGCAATCCCTCATAAGAACGATGATATAATATTTTGGATGAGGCATCATAGTAGAATCAAAGTGAACGCCTTTTAATATAAGTGGCTTCTTTCAAATTTTCTGAAAGAATCCCATAAGCAGCGTAGTATATTAAAGGGTCTCTCTAATTTTTATCCATGAAAATTGAATTTATAAGGTAACTCTATTCAACGTGCAAGTTTTTTTGTACATAATAACTCTTGTCCTGTTAGCATAATTGAGTGTCGTATCTTTAGGGGAACGACCAATGATGCTACTAGGCCGTCCAAAGCATCGGTTTCCATATTATGTAACTGAGGCACATGTTCGATGAAGATCCTTTAAAAGTAAAAGCTAGTTCGATTGTTGCTCGATGATAAGGGATGAGGTCTTCATGTTGAACCTCGTACTCTCCCCTGATCTGGTTGACAATCATCTTGGAATCTCTATAGGCTTCAGGATATTATATGTCTAATTCTTTACCTAATTGGAGATCAATGAGTAGATTATTGTATTCTGTCACATTATTGGAACATGGTTCACTGAGAGAATATGTCCGTTGATTGAGTAGTTTGTCAGGAGATACCAGGACTATGCTAACTCTAGTTATTATATTGCCTTTGGGTCTTATTCTTAATGCGCCATCAAAGAATAATTTTCAGGTGTCATCTCTTATTGCCATATTGGACTCTAAGACTTCATCTTGGATGTCATCGTACAATTTAGAAATTTCTGGTACATGATGAGCTGATAAGAAATCAGCTAGTGCTTGACCCTTTACTATTTTTTGTGGGACATATACCATGTCAAAATACAATAGCAGCATTGCCCATTTGGCTAAATGAGAATTGAGCGTTCTCGGCTTAGTGATGAATACTCAGAGAGAATTTACTCTGGATATGACATGAATGGTTTGACCTGGCACGTAATATCGTGTCTTCTGAATAGCAAATATCAACGCAAGGCATTCTTTTTCCACCAGATTGTATCCATGTTCAACGCCAACCATCATGCGACTGAGATAATACCTCGTCTGTTCATGGCCTTCGTAACTCTTATGTGCAAGAAGAGCTCCTAGGGAGTGATCCATTGCTCGAACATACAGTAAAAAGGATTTTTCTACGATCAGAGACACCAGAACTGACAAATTTGTAAGATAACGTTTAATATCATCGAATACTTGTTGATATGCTTCATTCCAGATAAAGGATACGTCTTTCTTTATTAACTGGGTGAAGGGTCGACATCGTCCCGAGAGATTGGAGATAAACCTCCTAATGTATGCCAGACAACCTTGCAGACCACAAAGTTTTTTGTGATTGCATGGAGGCCACATTTCAAGGATAGCCTTGATTTTATCGAGGTCAATATGAATGCCCTTTGAAGTTACAAAAAATCTAAGAAATTTGCCACTAGTGACTCCTAGAAAAGATTTAGTTGGATTCATCTTCAATTGGTGGTGGCGCATCAATTCGAACACAGTCTTCAAATATTGAAGGTGATCATCTTTGGAGTGCCTCTTGACAGCGATATCATCCATATAGTATTCTACTATTTTTCGTAAATGCTTCTAAAAAAATATACTCATGGCTCGTTGATACGTTGCACCTGCATTCTTCAAGCCGAATGACATGATTGTATAACATAAAACTCCTAAAGGTATATGAAAAGAAGTATATTTTTCGTCATCAGGTGACATCTTAATTTGATTGTACCCTGAGAATCCATCCATGAAGCACATACGTTCAAATCCATATGTATTATCGATCATAACATCTATGATGGGAAGAGAAAATTTGTCTTTTGGACAGGCTAAATTCGGATCTCGATAATCTATGCAGACCCAGACCTTTCTATTTTTTTATGACTGGAACGACATTGGCTACCCAGTCGGGATTTTGTTATTCTCGAATAAAGCCTCATGCTATGAGTTTCTTGACTTCTGCTTCAATTGCATCCATCATATCCGGACGGAATCGCCGCTACTACTGTTTTATCGGTTTAACATTCAGAAGAATATTGAGCTTGTGTGTAGTTATTTGAGGATCTAGGCCAAACATATCCTCGTAATTCCAGGCGAAGACATCGATATACTCCTTTATTAGCTAGAGTAAAGCGTGTTGATCTTCTTCAAGAAGACTCTTACTAATAAGAATTTATTTTGTGGAAGATTATTCTCCTACATCTATTTGGACTATTTTATCCTCTATAGGTGATTCGAGTTGCTCAAACGGTAACTCCCATTGAGTATCCATTTGTTGTGCCCATGGATCGTTCTCAAATGGTTCTAATAGTTCAACATTTTTATCATCTGGGACAGTCAATACCATATTTATAGAGAAAGTTTCCTTGAATACGTCACCCATGCTTTCATCAGAATCCAACAATGATGAGTCTGAGGAATAAGAATGTGTTTATTCTTCCGATTCTAAACCTTCGGGACTTGTTGGTGGTGTAACATATCACAAACCATGACCAGTCCGCTAGTAGTAGATTTTTGGCTTACCCTTTGGAGAGAAGTGACGTATAGGAGTTCATCTGCCTTTTCTATAATTTAGTCCCAAACCAAATTTTAGGTTGTAGCCCATCCCTTGCATAATGTTCTTAGCTGGTTGGCTATAACGATACGATTGTATCTTTTTCATATTCTCGTCAGAATCATTAGTCTGCGCGACTCTTTTTCTTCTAGCTTTGCCAAATATTATCTGACGTTGCTTGTTCTGTCTTGTTGGGACTATGAAGTATACATCATCATATTGTTCATATAATGAACTATATTAAAATAGAGATGCTACGGGTATGGAAAGAGGTTCATATAGTTGAAGAGCCTCTAAACAATTTCCAGTAAAGTGTTTAATATCAACATAGTGTGAAGTAGTGCCTTCTTTATTCATGAATTATAAGATTTCGTCATCTTTCACATAGTCAGCAAAATCTTCAGCCTTGAAAGGAGACTTGGCAAGATTGATGACTAGGAGTTGATTCACTGATGTTGGTTGCTTGTTACGATGAAGGTCGATAACAAGAGGCTCATTCTCCAGTGTCGTTTGCTCGTTGCATTAAAGGTTGATGACTAATGGAGGTGACTTGTGCAGGTTAATACCGAGAGGCTTCGAAAGAGTTGGACGAGTAGTACGTCCTTTAACTCGGATTATAAAAGGCTCTTCTTTTGGGGTATTTTCAGATTCAACACTAGCTTGATTAGCTTATTCTTTCATATACTCCAGTGCATAGAGCGCAGAGTACAGAGTCAGCGAAATAGGCTTCGACACCTTTGAATGGGTTGAGGTCAGCTACTTCTATTTTGACTTCTTCCCTACTGTTCATGATTTAAAACATTGATGTAGGGTTGAGGGTACAATTTTATGCTTATGTATCCAAAGTCGTCCCAGCAAAACGTTATAGGATCCGTCAGAGTCAATCACATAGCATGTGACTTTAGTACGTAGATTGGCTATCTGAATTTTTAGACGTATCTTTTTCAGCAGTTTACTCCTTCCAACATTGAAGCCTAGAATGGTAGTGCTAGTTGTAGACAGGTTGTGCATTGATATCTTCAATCCGCTTAGTAGACTTTTAGGAATGATGCAGAGTGAAGAACCAGGGTCGATGTGAATCTGGTTCAGCTTAATAGATCTGATATAACCGGTATAATACAACGACCTGTCATGTTGATTATCTTTGAGTAGCATGTCATCTTGCGTGAAGGTGATGTTAAAAATCTTCTTGATCACGCTATGGCATTGAGGACACCCTAATGGCGCTTCATCAGGAGCCTTTGAGTTGAGTTAAACATGTGTCTTCTTGTATAAGAGCTTCGCTCAAAGCTTCATGAGTCTCCTTCGACAAACAAAGTAACTCAATTATGGAAAGTCGGGCTGGGGTATTGGCCAGTTATGCTAATATGTCAAAATTGTAGGGCTTTTTAAGTCCTTGAGGTACATTCTTCTTCAAATATTTTTCGAAGCGTACTACCTTCTACTTCCCTTTCTCTGCTGTAGTAGGCTTCGAAGGACCAGGTTCAGTTGTTATCATACCCCGCTCCCGAATAACCAGGTACGGACCGACATGTCTAGCCTATGATGTCGTTGACAGTGGTAGTTAGCTGTCTAAACCTCAAAATAAATATATCTCATCTCCATCACAGCATATAATCGTGATCTCATATACAAGAGCACAATATACCACCATATTTCCATTATTACACCTTTTACATCAATGTCTTCGGGAACAAATCCGGTGAATAGTAAAGGTAAGTCCAACCACTATGCGTACACATCCACTATCCCCAATACAATACAACATCAAGGAAATAAAATCACTAAGCTAAGTCCTCAAGCATCAATCGGGTACTCATGAGAAAGTGTATCCTCCATAACGGTATCTCCCACTATGTCCTCATAAGGGTCATAAAAGCTAGGGTATAACTCCTTATCAGTCTCACCTACAACTGATCCAATTAGAACATGAGCAAAGTACAACCTTACGAATAAACTAATTACCAGGTAAAAAATGAATTAAAATAAATGATATGATGGGTGTAAATCAATGCTCTGACAATAGTACAATAAATGAATAATGGCAATGTACAATAATGCATAAGTGATTGGAGTATTAGTCTAATATGTGACCGGATTAGGGAACACAATCGTACAAAAAAATGGTAAGGCTTAATTACACAAGCACGATGTGCAATTAAGCTTGGCACAATAGTTGGGGTTGGTCACGCCTTAGCTAAGTACTTCCCCAATATCCAATAGTACAATATAATCAATAGCACCATATAAAATAAACGTGTCAGCAAGTATTGTTACGTCCCAGTCCCAAAATACGTAGGACCAGGAATATGTAAACATGACAGCCGTATGTATATGGCAACTCCAATATTGGAAACCATAACACATACGTACATTGTATTACTCTAAATATCACTAAGAAATATAACTATATCTCAATCCACAAGAACACATAATATCAAGAATAAGCTACATGTGCTAAAGTCGACCGCCCAGTAACACACAAGCTCGAATAGACTCGAGAAAGAAATATGAGTCTATAAAACTAGACTATATCAGCAGATGAATAAACAACATGAATAAATAAACATAACTAAGGTAAAAATGATATAAGTATCTGGTACCAATGTCCGTATAACAAAGCAACAACCATCAGCAACTCTAGGCAGGCTCCACAATGGTCTATGCTGCAAAACTGGCAAGGGATCAGGTCCTCAGAAGGACGTAACAAGATACATAAAAGTATTCTAATAATAAACTGAATATAAATATATGTACTGGGTAAACTAACCAAGCTACGTGAATGCAATTGAGGATAATCTTTATACGAATGGGTTGTCTGGCTAAAAATGAGATTGGCGTAATTCTTTCGAAGAATTAGTGGCCTACAAAGCATAACGTCTTTCGATCATCAGAGGCTGCCTATAAATAATATAAGGGTCATCTAACCGTACATCTCTGGCGGAGCGTACGAGTTACAAAGGAAAAGTATAAAGTAGTCCAAATGACTCGTGTATATCCTTCCCACCCAAACGACTGTCCGAATCGTTTCCCTGACATGACACGTCCATTTCCTCACCACTAAGTCCGATGAACGCATCGTAACATAATAAATATAACTAAGCCGACAAACGTCCCTTACGCATCGGGAGCGACCCGAATACGAGGATTCGTGCCCTCTCACGCGTATCACACATCGATATATGAACAAAGTATGTGTCAGGGTCATGGAGATATAAAATACTTCACCAATATAGGGTGGTCAAATAACTCTAGGTTAATATACATAATAAATAAAATAAAGACGACGAAATCTGCCGTTGTATCCAAGTCTATCTTGGACGCGTAAGTTTTATAGAAAATAACTAAGTAAATAAATAACATAAATATAACATGTTGTACAAATATAAATAAACAGTCATCATGGCAAGGTATACTTGCCTAGATTTAGGATAATGGTATGGCAAAGTCCAGGTGGCGAGCTCGATACGTCGACTGCTCCCAAAAAGGTAGAATCTGCACGAACATATTCGGATGCGAAAATAAATATCGCCAACATTTCCAGAATATAAGAAATAGCTAGGATTGACTACCCATAAGTCCAATTTGTATACAGGGGCTAAAATGTCAATTTTGGCTAAAGCGGGGTCCACAAGTGGACCCACTTCGGTCTGAAAAAACTTGTCGGAGATAAAGTTCTACAAATTCAATAAACTTAGTGTATACGAGTCTATAACGATGATACGAACCCAACAAAATATCTAGAACTGGTTTTCGATGAGCCGATCACGAAATTACTCGTCAAGTAGGACTGTGGCATCCACGAAACAATATTTCATCACCGTTGTCATAATCGAACAAAACTTGGGTCACAGGACCAGCATAACGCTGCGAATCCGATGGCTCAAGTTTTATTACGAAATGACAAGCACACACGAAATAATTATACATATTCTGAAAAGGTCAATACGGGATTTTTGTCAGATACGCGTTGATTCCGGCGTGCACACACGTCCAATAGTGTTCCGCGAAAGCCTACACATCCGAAGCGTCTTTCTGTAATATTTGTACACGACAAAGTTGCCTCGTTTGGCAGAACGAATCTCGTATCAGGAAATTTTTTGGTTTAAAAAATAGATTTTTCTGAGATTTCAACTCTGAATTAACAACAATATAAAATAAAATAAAATAATCTAATTAAAGGTATTAAATCTTGGTTATGTTATCTTTAATCTGGAAAAAGACATTCGAGTTTTCGTTCATTGGTTTGAAAGAAAATGGCTTTGGAAAATGAAGGGTTGGGACAGTTTCTTATGATCTCTAAATCAAGTTTTTCTTTATTTTGGATCACAATTTACGGTCAACATAGAACGAATTAAAATAAATTATTTGAAGGTATCCGTAGATGGTTATGTTGTGAACACGTACGAAGAAATCGTTCATGAAACAGAGCCAAAATGGGAAAAAAACTTACATAGAACTTGGGACCGCGAAGTCGTCTTCTGATGTTGCTAAGTGCAACCGCACGCGCTTTCTGCGTCGGCGGTCGACGGCGGCACGCCAGCGCTCGTGGTGGCACCTGGTAGCATGGCCTGGTCGCGGGTGGGGTGCTCGCACGACAGGGAAGGAGGGAAGGGGTACAAATGCTGGCTCGCGCGCTGCTTCTGTCGACGACCGGCACGCGCGACAGAGGCCAGGTCAGGGGTGGGGGGTCGACGGCTGGCTGATGGTGGTGGTGGTTTTGATGGTGAAGGTGGCGGTGGTGATGCTTAGGGTTAGGGTTTGCTTTAGTATTTATAGAGGAAGAGGTGAGGATCGTGTACACTAGGGGGGTGGCTGATCGGGCCTGGGAAGTCTCGGTAGATTTTAGAGTTCGGGTTTGGGTTGTGGGTTGTGGGTTTTTGTTTTTGTTTTTATTTCTTCTTTTCTTATATAAAAAACTAAAATATTATATATATATATATATATATATATATATATATTTATTTATTTATTTATTTATTTATTTATAAAAATAAGCTTGTTCATAAAATCCAGTTCCATATCGTATTAATAAATAACTTTTTATCAAAATATTTTTGTAAAATATATAAAATAAAAGAATTTAAATAAACTTTATATGTGGGTAATAAATCCAAGAATATTATTTATCTCATTGACTAAAATATAAACAAAATTTCTACAAAATAATAAAATTTAATTCTAAAAATTGAGGAGATTTATAATCTACCCAACTTATAAAAACTTTGTCCTCGAATTTTAAAAATGAGAATGGTGGAAAGAGTTTAAGCATACAAGGTCCTATCTTGATTCTCCAAAAGATGGGGGACACAATTACCAATGGGATCCTAATTTGCCATCATATTCTAAGAAAAATGGTATGCTTAATCTAACGCTCTACCCAACTTATAAGAATTAAGTTGGCTGTAAAAACTTTGGTCACACTCCTATTTAAAAGGGTTATAGAAGGTCTAACTTTAAGAAAGTATACAAGATGATGAGGCTTTTGTGTTCGTCGTTAAAGACTAACAAAGGAAATCTAGGTGCTACCATTGTGTCATTGAGTCAATAACTCTACAAAGAAAGTTTGCCAGTTCTTATTGCTCCTAATTAGGGCATGAGTTCATAAGGCAATAGGAAATGTCTTATCCAAATACAACTAGGGTGAGATGGTACCGAGGAATACTTTCTCACACATCACGGAGGTTGATGAACAGTTCAATCAATAAGTATCAAGATAATATAATTGGTCAAGGTGACTAACCTTGTGCAGAGAGTACAAAGGGGCTCAATTTAATACAACACAAGTGTCATAGACATAGTTTGACTTGAGTGGGATATGGGTATATTAGTGGTTAGGATAATTAGGTTGTCGATGTACGATTTAATTTAACTACAACGGAATTGAATATTTAAGTGTAGGTTTTTAGAAGGAGATATGCCACAAAGGTTATGGGGTCTATATGGAGCATAGGAATGTATATTTGGGCATAATAGCTGGGTCATGAGTGAAGTATGTCCAGTTAGGCTCATGAATGTCAAAGTTATCGGAAAAATGGAGTCGATGTTGCATATTAAAATTGCACACAACTAGAAAATGAGATCTATGTGTCATTGTAACCCCCTCACCCAAAATAGGTATTTTGTGTGTATATTATATTATTATTTTGTGTGTATTTTATATTATTATATTTATTATATATTATTTTAAATATTGAATTTCTTTAGAGTATTCTCTTAGTTAATTAGAAAATAAATTTCTTAATATATTTACTTTTATAATTATTTCACAAAGCAAATATTTATCATTTTAAAAAATATTTATTTAAAGTATTACAAATTTTTGGAATTTAATTCATGAACAAAAATATATTTTTTCCATATTTTTAGATTCTCATATATATATATATATATATATATATATATATATATATATATATATATATATATATATATATATATATATATATATATATATATATATATATATAAAGTAGTTAAGATGAGATTAAAAAATAAAATTCTAAAACTCATAATCAATTCCTTAACTAACACTAATCCTAACCTTTATCCAATTCATAATCTATTCCTAATCCTATATTACCCGCAGCAGACCCCCGCGCGGAACACCCAACCACGGACTCCCTATCGCAATCTCTCTATATATATACAATTAGTAAACCCTAACCCTACTTCTCATCTCTCCCTCTCCACTTCCGCACCCGGGACTGCCACCGCCACGGTCGGCCGCCGTGAGCAGTCGTGCGCGCGTGGCTATGTCAGCGCCCGTGTACACAGCAGCCACCCACACGAGGCTTCTTTATCAAGTACACATCTCCCTCATCTCTCGATGGTTTTTTCAGCGGTTTGTCCGTACACGCTCAAAACCTGACCCCCTAGGAATCCCTTCAAGTGGAACGAATTTTGGAGCCCCGGATTGATCGAAAAATCGACCAAAAGTTGGCCGAAAAACTGTTCAAAAATAATTTTGAAATTCAATCTAACCGTCCATATTCATGTCCAGTTTTCTACCAACATGTTTAATATTTTTAAAATATAATTGAAATGACTTCTTCACATTATGACCAAGATTTTTACTGTTCTTTTAGTTTCTATTAAGTTTGCAATATGGATTAAATTATTCTACTTCCAAACCGACCCAAAACTTGGTTTTTTAAAAGTAAAAGCTTGTGATAGGGAGTGTGCCCCGCCAAACGGGACCACCATGTCATGTACCAATTATTCTGAAAGGAGCGTATGGTATATCCTGACTTGCGAGCTTGTAGAAAATTTGATTCGGACGTGTGTGCACGCTAGAATCGACCCGTATCCGTAAAAAGTTCTCGTATCGCAACTTTTATAAATAACCATCGTACTTTATGTGCGCACGTCAAAACACGACAAAACTTATGACATTGGATTCATGGTATCATGCTGGTCCTGTAACCCAAGTTTCACGCAATTCCGAGATATTTGACCGAGCCACCTATTTACGGGCCCTACGGTTTGACTTGACGAGCAATTTTGTGATCGGCTCACCAGAATCTAAAATTGGACATATCATTGTGTTCGTATCATTATTTAGGATTTGTTTGACCTATAATTTATCCCATTTAAAGATCTTTATCTCTAGCACGCGTTTCGGTACAAAGTGGACCACAGGTGGACCCTACTTTGGCCCAAAATTACTGTTTTTGCTCCTGTGTCCAAATTGGACGAAAGGATAGTATTTTCTAACTATCTCGCTTATTCTAGAAACATTGGTGATATTTATTTTACCATCGAGATATGTTCGTACATCTTTTTATCTTTGTGCTACTATTGATTTGACGTGTACACTGCCGGAATATTGTCTAAATTTTGCTCGAACACCAGGCAAGATACCTTGCTATATCTACTATTAGTTTATTTTTATTTTAGCATTTTATTTTATTATTGTACATATTATTTTCATATATAAACTGCGTGTCTAAGGAAACTTGGGTGCGACGACGGTATGCATCGTTATTTGTCATTTGCTTTTACTATGCATGTTGACCTAGAGTTAAGAGACTACCCCATAATTTTGAGACATCTTTATGTTTCTATTGGCCATGTCATATTTCTTACACGAGTTGTGAGTCTCATGTAGGACACAGACTTGCGTATTTGGCTGGCCATCGGTACGTATGGGACGTACGACGGATAGGATATAACTGTAAATAGAGATGCATGTTAGAAGACTTATCAGTTATTAATAGTCCTGGATCATGGAATACCGTAGTATGGGGATCCAATCCTTGTCCTTGTTTGGTTTTAGGGTTGGGCTATTGTGCTACGATAGGCTATGAACTAAAGTTATGACGCTCCGTCTCGACGTAGTAGCTAGATTGTATTATGGATGCGACATGAATAGGAGCATGGGGATAAGGGGGAGGACAATCATTGAGCGTATGAGATAGCCAAATCGGTGGCCTTAGTATTCGGATAAACCTTTGGTGATTATTATATCACATACCCTCTGACGTTATTAGACGTTCCAGATGTTTAGAGCATATGACTGTTTTGTAGTAAATGTACATGATATGATGATTATCCAACAATCCCTCTCATACGCATGAAGGTTGTCTTCTAATTTGTAGTTTGGTGGTTAGGAAACCCTTTGCTTATTTATTACTTATTGGAGTTTATATAGCTTGCTTCTATATATCTTGTTACATCCCATTGAGGACCTGGTCCATTTCCAGGTGTAGACGATCATGACTATTTACAGGAGCACGAATCGGGACTTGTCACTTCTCTTTCTTTCGACGAGGTCTTCCTTTTGAGCCCTATTGATCATTAGATAAAATTATTTTGTTTCTCTTATATTTTAGTTTGGTAGTGGATTTGTCTCCACCCGACTAATTGTTATTATCAAGCATCTTTTTACTTGATTCAGTTATATAGTTAATCGGTTATTCATTTCTATTTGATTCTGTGGATGAGATCTAGTTATGCCATGTGACTTATGACATAAATCTATACCACTTGTGAATTGTTATTCATAATACAACAAACGTATGTATTATGGTTTCCATATATTGAATTTTTTATATACATATGGCTGGCATGCTTACGTATTCCTAGTCATACGTATTTTGGGACTAGGTGTGACAGTCATTTGTGTGCACAAATGCGTCGTGAATATTGTACGTCTAACATAAAATATAGGAAGACAAGTTTGTGAGTGATAGTCATGTCATGGGTGTATAGTGGCTAGACTAGGTCATAAGGGTAAAAGTTGTTGGAAAGAAAATGATAGTGTTGTGCTCCAAATATCCGAGCCACAATAAGCGTATCCAGGATACAGAAGTTAAAGAGGTAATTTAATCCGTTTGAGATAAAACCTAATTACTACCAAATAAATTCAAATTTATCATAAAATTCTAAAATAACTCTATACTAAAACCAGGGGCTTACCCTCTACCCAACTTATAAAATTAAGTTGGTATTAAAACTAAAGTCATGGTCCTACTAACAAGATTTCTGGGAGGGCCTATTTCCTAATAAGGATACAAGAACTCTAGGGTTTACTAGTCGTAATCAAAGATTCTCTAAGGGAACCTAGATGCTATCAGGGTATTATTGGTCAATAACTCTATCAGAGAAATTGCTACCAAAATAATATTGCTGATATAGTTCATATCTTCAACAAAACAGAAGGAAGGACTTGGTCAGGTATAACTAGGGCAAGGTGGTACAGAGGCTTTTATCATAGCATTGATGGCGAAGGAAATAATCGAGGGAATCAAGAAGGGAGGAATCTACAGACCAAGACAAGAGAAATTTTTGGTAAGTCTAGGGAGTTTGGTCATAGGGTTGAATAAGGTACGATTAGACAAGTATCTGGAGAATTAAGTCATAGTGACTAGATCAGGAAATTAGAAATAGAAAAGAACTGATACTTACGGTGAGATGGATATTAACACTATAAAGAGGGTACTAACCAAAAGATTGATTTGCTACTATGGCAAGACCAGGAAGGGAAGAAGGATCTACTTAATTGTTATAATTAGAAGGATCATTGTTGCAAAAGCACAAGGCTATATATCCAAAATAAGATAAGAATTTATTGATAGGAAAGATAAAAATGTAGCCAAGGGAGTAATACAACTAATCTTTAAACTCAATACTATATTTATATAAGTTATATTCTATATAACCTCACTCTTAATATTGGCAACTTACTTCTAGCTATAGGTAAGTAGTGTACGATCCTTACAACTTCGTCTACCTCGCATATTTCTAACTTAGTAGGTCAAGGCTAAACTAAGCAGGTACTTAGGTCTATCACTCATGGCATATTATTCACTAAGAACACTCTTTAAAACATGATTGGGATTGGTCATTTCAATACTCGTCTAACCTTCAATTAGAATATTTACCCGTTCTCGTACAACTTACCCCATTCTATTGCCTATCTCTATGTACTGTTGTTCATTTAGTCTTTGCTATATAATACCTATCTTCCTCACAAGAATCATTCGGTTAGGCTACTACCCTATTACACAAGCATGATGTCATGGTTATCTCCTTGAGTGGAAATTTTTTGAACTCAATGAGATGATAAGATTTTTATACGAGTTTGGGTATAATCTTGATACAAGGATTATCTATCTATTCTATTCACAATAAGGAGCTCTAATCATATCTCCTAGAATATTCTATAAGGTTAGTCCTATTTTTATTTAAGGAGCTACAATTAATTCTAAGGTTCAAATGGTATTCTCTCAAATATTAACCAGAGTCGTCTCAGTCATTATAGAATTTCCATATCTATCCTAACCAATATTTATGAATGGTAAATCTTATAACCCAACTCTAACTATTTTAAGTCATGGTAGTTCTATTATCAATTAATAAGGGCAAATTCTTTGCTAAGGCAAATCCTTATATATACTCCAAACGATTCTTTCGTTCTAGTAGTCTGCCTCGTCATCTTCCTAACTTATTTCTAACTTAGATAACTCTTTGTCATGCCCCAGTTCCAAATATAAGGAACTGAGCCATGTGGCATTGGCCAGAGGTGGTAAAGGTAGCTATTGGTGGTGTAGGTGGCTGCGGTGGTGATGTCATGGTGGAGGTGGTGGTGTTTGTAGCAGCAATCGGTGGGGATATTGAGGCTGACAGTGGTGGTAGTATTGGAGGTGACGGTGATGGTGGCAGTGGCTGCCGTAGTGTAGGTGGCTGTTGGTGGTGTAGGTGGCTGCGTTGGTGAAGGTGGTGGTATAGTTGTGGTGGAGGTGGCTGTGTGTGATCAAGAATAACAACCTAAGTGAGAGCAAATTGAAGACAACGTTCGACACGTGTGCTTTCCAAATATAAATCCGTAGCTCCAAGGCACAGAGACATACGGTGCATACCGTAGCTCCGAGCACAGAGTTACATAGTAAATACTACGACTCCGGATATAGGTTCTCTATATAAATAAGGATATATATATATATATATATATATATAGAACATGCAAAGTAGCCCGAGCGTCTAGTAACTGTCTTTCCCTCCTAATACGGTCAACTAGACACATCCGTTGCTCGCTGAGCCTAAACCTCTATCAATAGTCTCATCATACTAAAGTATCTAGCACCAATCACCATCCTATAGTCATCACAGGTTCCGGTCATGCTGACACTATCAGGATACAGGAAGTCTGGCACGATGACAGTGTCTAATTATGTCCTAGGGTTCCTATGTATCCAAGTAGGTACATAAAAGTATCGAGAAACATCTAGCAATCGATACTAGATGTTATTGATGAACGTCTGCACCCGGATATGACCCGGACGCAAAGTAATAATTTTGATCCAAAGCGCACATAAAATATAGATAGAATAAACATTAAAACTGGAGCTAAGTTACAGAATGGCAAGTTCCTATGAATTTGTCATAACCCGCACCCTGATATTCGAGCACGAGTACATGGTTACGCCCAGCCTACGCCGCAGAATCGTCGGTCTGGGTCATTTCTAACTATCTAACATCTCAACAATATAATATGGTACCTGTCAATCATCTCAACTCCAATCGGAGGAGCAATATGGTATCTCACAAATATATCAATCTCAATCACAAAACAAACTAAGGGGAAAATAATACACGAATGGAAATAGCAAAGGGAAGAAAGATACAATCCACAATATGAAATAAGAGCACATCTGTGAATCCCCTCAAATATAATAATCTAATACAAAAACTAAACTAAACTAGACCTCTTCGGTCACTGGTACTATGTCCTCTGGCTCTAGGGGAGTGTCCTCTAAAGTCTTACCCTCCTGAGGTCTGTAATGTGTGGGACACAGCTCCTCTAGCCAATCATCTGTTAAAAATATATCCAGTCAGGATTGGAGCGAAGTACATACCTCTGAAAGCAGTTCCAATAACATAATCGAGCATATATAACAAGCAATAGAAAAATGATACAAGATGCACAAGTAGAAAGAATATACAATACAAGTGAACAAGTAATAGGCACAATAAAGCTGAAAGTAAATACAAGAATAACTGCAAGTAGAGAACAAGAAATACTAACTATGTATTTTAGAGTGCGAGTTCGTTATGTGATCGGCTTAGGTTGCACATGAGGTATAAAGGTAACTCCATTATACGTGAGGTGTATAATCGACATGCATTTGAGATCAAGAGGGCTTTGATCACATAACCAACTCCTACTCCCCCTTCCCAACCAATACTCATGGATCCAATCACGATACCTTACGTACATGATCATGATAGTCACACTAGCACACAAAATTGTGGATGCACAAGAAGAACATGAAAGTCAATACCCGATGCACACGATGAAATACATATCATTAGGTACTCGTTGCACACGGTAGGGGATAACACCTCCTGACGGGCTCCATATAGCACCAGTCCGTGAAATTATTGTGTCGGGAATCAATATATACTAATCTAGAACATGCATATATACAATATTATGAATTGAAAACAAATAGAGAAATGTACTCGCCTGAAGTCCTGAGCAAAGTGTGTATCTCGATGCCCAAGCTGGTGTCTCACAACCTATATATGGTATGTTGCATCAATACAAGGTTCAATGATAAAAAATAAATTAAGTTGATGAAATTCTAGGTTGATACGTCGTTTCTAAGTCAAACCAATGCATTCTAGGTTGCAAGAGTCTAATGCTAAGTCACTAAGTAGATATACTATGAAACTATGCTAAGCTAGCTAAGCTAACACACCACAGTGCAATCAAGAAGTCGTATCCTAAGATACGCAGATTTTCTAATATAAAAATAGTTTATATATATATATATATATATATATATATATATATATATATATATATATATATATATATATATATATATAAGTCACAATAATAATAATATCTTAAAACAAATTAATTATGATACCTTGGCCTTGCACCAATGTGTATCGCATCTAACCCGATACCCAATCTCAAAACCTTGGGTATCGGCCCATACCTTGGTGATACCTTGGTATCTTAAGGCAACCAAACTAATACATATAACTAGTACATATAATATAACTCACCACTAACTACTAACATACCCTTTATGTATTAACAATACATTATACAATAGTATACACATATAGTTAACCGCTACCAATCAACCAATACAAGTATACATATATACATAACCCATCTAATACTAATTATCTAAACTAGCACTATAATATCTAATTACTAATAATATCAACTAATACAATTATGCATATAATTTCTAGTACTAGTAATATAAGTATCAAATTTCTAAACCATAATACCCCACTATACTTAACTACTAACTACTCCAACACCTACCTTGATAACCATCTAACTCTATAACCACCAACCCAAGCCAAGCTAAAACCACAAAGTCTAGCTGAAAGGTACTGTACTAACTGAACCAACATTGAACTTTACAGCAAACTGAACTTGCTGTAGAACTACACAGTAAGCTCTTGCACAGTCACTGTGCAGTGAAGATTGCACAGTGAGGGATCTCCCAACAACTGCTCTGTTCTCAACAAAATCTTCAGTAGCTGCTCCATGTGGAGAACTCAGTCCATGCCTTGTTCTCTGTTCTCTGCTTCCTGTGTCGAGTTCTCGGGTGTGTGCCACTGCACAGTGGCCCGTATCAGTCACTGATACTGGTGTATCTGTCTTCAGGTAAATCCTGCAGCAATGAGTCTTCACCTTCAGGTGATATCTGTATAGTGCATGTAAGTCTTCAGTTTCAGTGAGTTCAGTTGGGTCTTCAAGTAATCTTCAGTCCTTCATTTTTAATTGATTTTAGGTGATGTCTTCAGTTCTCAGTTCACAGGTAGATGAGTCTGCTCCCTGTTACTGATACTGCTCGGTTGCTGTGCTCTCAAACCTGTGCAGTACTCACAGTCCTGCTGTAGTTGCTGCTCGGTTTGCTGCTTGCTGGTGATATGCAGTTTTCAGCATTTGCTGCCTTCAGTTGCCCTTTCTGCACAAGTAACTGCAACAGTTGCACAGTTACTTTCTTGCGCTTTATGCACTGCTTGCTGGTGATTTTGCGTAGGTCTACTACTGCAGCTTTCTCTCTTACAACCTCTGCTACTGCTCCTTCTATCCCTGCCTGCTAGCACAGAAGTGATCTAAATCACTGTGCAGTAAGATACTGCACATTATCTTCCGTGAGATCTCCTCTCACTGTAGGTATCAACATCTACCCCCAAATATGAACACATATAACTCAACACAAGTATACAGATATATCTATCTATAGAAGATAGTGCAACACATCACTATACCTAGCTTACATCTATCAATGTACATCAATCTTTTATACTAGATAAAGTGATAGACCTATGCATATATCCAACACAAAACAATACATATATAGACATACGTATATACCAAAACCCAAATACACTATTACATACACCAAATAATGTATAGATAGTATATACAAATATATTTACATATGCATGTATAGTATAAAAGCCAAAACACAAACACATGGGGCGCATCGCATCTGTATCACACTTTTCTATGATACGCTTGTGATACGGCTCCCAACTCACAACCAAACGTATCCCAAAGAAAACGTACAAGCCCAATACATATATTATGAACAATACGTATATAAATTAGAGTGTTTACGTGTCTGTCTCATCATATGATATGCACATGGCCCCGTATCGGAGAAAAACCCCCAAAATCGACCGTTTCATCAAAATGACGAGATTCGGCCTATACGTATCCAATTGTGGACACGACACAAGCTACAAATAAACAATCAAGGGTCAAATAGATCTATTAGATCCATTAACAAGTACTACATGTGCCAATCTCAGAATTCTCCCAAAATTGGCACTAAAAAGGTCATAACTTCCACCGTAGGTCTCCAAATGACTCCAAATCAAAACCTATGGGTAGTCTATGCATGTGGGGTAGTTTCTCATGGTAAAATCTTATATCTATAGTCTATAAGAAGGGGAAAAACTGATTTATACCTATTGGAAGATAGATTCCCAATGAAAATGTCCCAAATGATAAGTAGCTCCTCTCCTTGTAGATCTTGGCCTCCTCCTCCTTGTTCCTTGCTCCTTGCTTGTAGATCCTTGATGTAGAGGCTTCAATGATGAATTTATAATAATTTTGGTAAAGATTTGGTGGAGAAATGATGAGGGAATGGAGGAAAAATGGAAGAGGGAAATGTAGATCTAGAAATTTGGGGAAGAATTAAAATTAGAGCACTCTCTCTCCTCTCAATTATGGATGGTCATAAACCCCTCCCCAAGCAATGTACAAAGTCACAAATACCCCTTGCGGCCTCTCATAAAGAAATAATTAGGGAGGGAAGGTTCTAGTCCAATGGTTTCATTAATTAATCATGTTTCTTAATCCATGGGTCTAATTTATGGGCTCAACTTAGACTAGTCTAAAAGTTTGTTCATGTTCTCTAATTAAATGGTTAGGTCCACTACACAAGTCCAAAATAAGTCTACACTCTCCATAATTAATAATACAATAATATATGAATCATGTCATGCACAAATATTAATATAATAATTAATCCTAAAATATTTAATACCCAAAGATAATTACCAAACTACCCTTGGATGGAAATGTGAGGGTGACAAACCTACCCACCTTAGAAAAATTTTGTCCTCGAAATTAAGAAAGAAACTATCTACCAAAACAAATAATATAATGCAAGAAGGAATTATACCTCACGGCTCGAAAAGGTACGGATATCGCTCGCGCATCTCGGCCTCTCGCTCCCAGGTACTCTCTCCTGGCGAGTGATGCCTCCATGCGACGCACACCAAAGGAATCGTCTGGTTCCTCAACACCTTCTTTCTTTGATCCAGAATCTCCACTGGCTGCTCTGGATAGCTGAGAGTAGGGCCCACCTCTATCTCCGAATGATCCAACACATGACTGGGATCTGCCACGTACCATCTCAACTGTGACACGTAAAATACGTTATGCACTCCTTTTAATGCAGGTGGTAAGTCTAGTCTGTAAGCGACTGCACAGATCCTCTCAAGAATGCTGAAAGGACCGATGAATCATGGACTAAGCTTGCCACCTCTACCAAAACGAATTGTGCCACGTGTCGGAGAAATCCTCAAGAAAACCAGACCGCCAACTTAGCACGAAACACAAACTTAGCACTCTAACAAGCAACAATCAAACACAAACAAGACAAAACTAAAGCTATATCTCAAACTCCAGAGGTCTCCGATGGATATCGGCCCAATGCAGTTGCCTGTCCTGCGCCACTCGAAGTTTGTCCCTGATAAGCTTCACCTTCTCTGCTGCATCCACTACCATCTCTGGTCCCAATAAAGCCCTGTCACCAACATCATCCCAGGACAACAGAGTGCGGCACCTCCGTCCATACAACGCCTCGAATGGTGACATCTCAATGCTGGCTTGGTAGCTGTTGTTGTATGAAAACTCTACCAAGTGAAGGTGATCCTCCCAAGAATCTCCAAGATCTAAAACACAGGTGCGTAGCATGTCCTCTAGAGTTTGAATAGTCCTCTCTGACTGTCTGTCTGTCATGACCCGCACCCGGTGTAGGGATGCAAGTCGGGAACAACGCCCAGCCTACGCCGCAGCATCGGCGGTAGAACGCTGTCTTGGTCAACTATACTATCTAATTATCTCACAAAATGTATAATCTTCCAATAATATCTCAACTCCAAGAAGAGTAATCAACTTAATTCAACATAATACTCAATCACATTTTTATGGCACGAGAGGATATCACAGAAGTCTAACATAACTAAGCAGTTAAAAATATAATACAACAAATAGAAATAATATCCAAACACAAATATATGTCGGAAACAAATCCAGCACCAACATGCTAAAGAGAACTAACTATGCTAACTAGTGAATTCGGCTAAATCTCTCGACAGTCACTCCAGAACTAGTGGGTCCAAGTCTGCACCATCTATAGGCTGAGGTTCGTAGTATGTCGGACACCAATCTCCCGGATCCTCTGAAAAATATTTTTCAGTCAGGAATGGAGCGAAGTACAACCCAATAGCAGTTCCAATTAATTGACAAAAACTATAAAGCAATAGAATAGAAGATGCTATCTACGATGAGGATATAACTGATAATCAAGAACAATGAGAGAATAGGCAGTACTAACAACAGAATATAATCAATGCGTACAAGAATAAAGGAATGAGCTATAATGTCAGAATATAACAAGGTAATCAATGAACTGAATAATGGAATCTACAATAACTATGTGATTTGAGATACTAACTAAATATGTGATCGGCCTGGGAGATTCAATGATTACACTAAGGAGCTAACTCAACCATACGTGAATTGCATGGTTAGTTAGTAGCCAATGATTACACTACTAGCCGATAGTTTCTTGATCACATATTTAATTGGTATTTCCCCCGCCCCGACTGATATGATGGATCAAATCATGATACGTCACTAGTCAATGTATCCAATGTTTAATCTACAATATTCAATGTTATCCAATACCAACAAGGACAGTATCCGATACCATCTCCTTAATCAAGGTAATATCCCATGACTAACGATCCAATAACAATACCAATCTGTGTACCATCGTGTCAAGAATCATAAGTAACATTTCTAAATACTTGAATTATAGTGGTATTCAAATAATGAAAACTATCAGAGAATGTACTCGCCTGTGGTCCAGAGCAAATGATAAAAAATGATGTCTGAACTGGTGTCACAGACCTATATATGAAATATTTCATTAATACAAGCTTTTGGGAAGAGAAATAAATTAAACTAGTCAACTTTCTAGGTCATAAAGTCATTTCTAAGTCAAAAGTCAAACTAGGTCAACTCTAAGTCAACTATGGTCAACTATAGTCAAAATATGGTCAACTACCTATTTCTATGTTGCATGAGTCTAACTCAAAGATATTGGGCTCACACACTATGAATCTAGGCCATACAAACTAAATCTTAGGATACTAAGATACCGTATCTCAGGGTACGCAAACAAGGGATAAATATAACACATATGTACATATCAAACAATATTATATATATAAAATCCTAATTACAAATGCTAAATGGATACCTTGATTTCGAACCAACTTGGTATCGCAATACTAAACCTCTATCTTGATATCCAAACCCAATACCTTGTTTATCCTCTAATACCTTGATACTTACCTTGGCATCTCAAGGTAAATTCAAAACCTTATTTATACTAACTACCCAACAATAATTATAAACTACTATGTATTTAATATTTATATAATTCTATATACCTTATTTTAGTCACCTTAATACCAACCCATAATTAGTTTACAACTATCCTATTACTTATGCCA
>JAYESA010000001.1:99434088-99554088 GCA_036927795.1 Iris macrosiphon | reverse complement strand
GATCGTACTCCTTCTAGGTCAAACCTCCAGCAATCATAGTCTAATAAGGTCTTATCTCACTAAGAACAGTCCTATGCAAAGAATAACATGCATGGTCATGGTCTCCACCTGTCTTCTGTCTTATTACTGTTGTCTCTGTCAGGGTATTCTATAGCTACACTAACTATATAACACAAGCATCCAAAAGGTACTAAAGAATCAATCAATCAAAATAGATAAAAGGAACAGAAAGAAAGAACAGACTCTCTAACCCATCACCTGTAGTATTGGTCTCCTCGACCGTCATCGCAAATGCTCCGCCCTGCCGAGGTAGCTTCCTCTGCGAGTGATGAGTAATCTGTGGTGCTATAGGTGGCCTAACTCCACTTCTCTGGGCTCGATCTGCATCCTGGCTTGGACGTTGAATTGTCCAGAGACAATCCTTCACCATATGCTCTGTTGATCCACAATGTAAGCATGCTCCAAGTCTCTTTCGGCACATCTCCCAAGTGTGCCCAGCCTTCTTGCAATAGGTGCATTGAGGAGCCTGTTGCACCTGTCTCTGAGGCTGTTGTGGTATCTGTTGTACTGGGGCTTGTACTGGAGCAACAATAGGTTCTGGTATCTGATTTTGCTGCTTATAGGCTCCGAATTGTACTGGAAACTGCTGTTGCTGGAACCGCGGCCTCTTTGTCGGTCCCGCACTGCTACTGTCACCCCCAAATATATCACGGTCCCTCTTCGGCTTCAAGTTTCACTCCCGCTCGACCTTGCGTGCCTCCGAAAGTATCTCAGAATACGTCTCGTAGAAAGACGGAATGAGAATCTTTACTTTCCAATTCAGACCCTCACGGAAATGGATAGCCCGAACTTCTGGCTCTCTCACTAAGTACTCCGCAAATCGGCTCAGCCTCCCGAACTCTGCGGCATACTCCTCTACGGACATGCTTCCTTGTGTAAGGCTCTCAAATTGCCTTCCTAATTCCAATCTGTCCGTCCGAGCAAAGAACTTCTTCTTAAAGAGATCCTTTAATATCTCCCAAGACTGCCCCGTATCAGTAAGAATTGGCTCATTCCTGAACCAAGTGCGGGCAACGTCGAACATTTGAAGTCCTACCGCCTCAACCTTTAGATCCTCCGTAAGACGGGACACCTTCATGAGTCGCTCGATATCTTCAAGCCAATCGTCAGCATAGACTATACCTTCTGTACCCTTGAAAACTCGAGGCTCAAGCTTCTTGAAATTTTGAATGTTGCCTGGCTTGATCTGAATATCCTGTGGCTGTGGAGGAGCCTCTTTCTGAACTGCTGCTATAGCTACCTGATGGGCGTTTTCCATACTCTGCCGCATCATATCTGACTGCCTGTGCTGGGCTTCTATCTGTGCCCTTTGTAATTCCATCATCTCTCTAAACAGTGCAACCATCGGCGCGGTATCTCCTGAAAATGGAGGTGGTGGAAGTCCCTCCGAAGCAACTGGAGTAGTCCTCGGAACAGGTGGAGGAGAACCCCTGAAGGCAGCCGAGACTCCTACATAAACTGATGTCATAGGAGGTACAAACCCTACTGCCTGAGTGGAAGATTGAGAGGTGGCAGACCTCGCAGAAACTGCTCCCGATCGATGAGATCTAGTCTTTGGCGGCATCCTGAAGACAGATCAAAACAAAAGAGATCAATTCGACACAAGATAAGATATCATCAAGGAAGGACAAAATTATTCAGAAGGAATCAAAAGTAGCGATTCAATTCAGATTGGAATTCCTAGTTGTGATTGAGTATCCCTCTCTTTTTCTAGTATCCTATGTCCTATATCCTATCGCAGGCTCGCAGTAGTACAACTAAGTCATCGTACTACCACGACATCGCAATATTGCGAAGCCTGACCTGCATGGGCCACCACTAAAAATGTGTCACGACCCGCACCCGGTGTAGGGATGCAAGTCGGAAACAACGCCCAACCTACGCCGCAGCATCGACGGTAGAACGCTGTCTTGGTCAACTATACTATCTAATTATCTCACAAAATGTATAATCCTCCAATAATATCTCAACTCCAAGAAGAGTAATCAACTTAATTCAACACAATACTCAATCACATTTCTATGGCACGAGAGGATATCACAGAAGTCTAACATAACTAAGCAGTTAAAAATATAACAACAACAAATAGAAATAATATCCAAACACAAATATATGCCGGAAACAAATCCGGTACCAACATGCTAAAGAGAACTAACTATGCTAACTAGTGAATCCGGCTAAATCTCTCGACAGTCACTCCAGAACTAGTGGGTCCAAGTCTGCACCATCTATAGGCTGAGGTCCGTAGTATGTCGGACACCAATCTCCCGGATCCTCTGAAAAATATTTTTCAGTCAGGAATGGAGCGAAGTACAACCCAATAGCAGTTCCAATTAATTGACAAAAACTATAAAGCAGTAGAATAGAAGATGCTATCTACGATGAGGATATAACTGATAATCAAGAACAATGAGAGAATAGGCAATACTAACAACAGAATATAATCAATGCGTACATGAATAAAGGAATAAACTATAATGTCAGAATAGAACAAGGTAATCAATGAACTGAATAATGGAATCTATAATAACTATGTGATTTGAGATACTAACTAAATATGTGATCGGCCTGGGAGATTCAATGATTACACTAAGGAGCTAACTCAACCATACGTGAATTGCATGGTTAGTTAGTAGCCAATGATTACACTACTAGCCGATAGTTTCTTGATCACATATTTAATTGGTATTTCCCCTGTCCCGACTGATATGATGGATCGAATCATGACAAGTCACTAGCCAATGTATCCAATGTTTAATCTACAATATTCAATGTTATCCAATACCAACAAGGACAGTATCCGATACCATCTCCATAATCAAGGTAATATCCCATGACTAACGATCTAATAACAATACCAATCCGTGTACCATCGTGTAAAGAATCATAAGTAACATTTCTAAATACTTGAATTATAGTGGTAATCAAATAATGAAAACTATCAGAGAATGTACTCGCTTGTGGTCCAAAGAAAATGATAAAAAATGATATCCGAACTGGTGTCACAGACCTATATATGAAATATTGCATTAATACAAGTTTTTGGAAAGAGAAATAAATTAAACTAGTCAACTTTCTAGGTCATAAAGTCATTTCTAAGTCAAAAGTCAAACTAGGTCAACTCTAAGTCAACTATGGTCAACTATAGTCAAATTATGGTCAACTACCTATTTCTATGTTGTATGAGTCTAACTCAAAGATATTTGGCTCACACACTATGAATCTAGGCCATACAAACTAAATCTTAGGATACTAAGATACCGTATCTCAGGATACGCAAACAAGGGATAAATAAAACACATATGTACATATCAAACAATATTATATATATAAAATCCTAATTACAAATGCTAAATGGATACCTTGGTTTCGAACCAACTTGGTATCGCAATACTAAACCTCTATCTTGATATCCAAACCCAATACCTTGATTATCCTCCAATACCATGATACTTACCTTGGCATCTCAAGGTAAATTCAAAACCTTATTTATACTAACTACCCAACAATAATTATAAACTACTATACATTTAATATTTATATAATTCTATATACCTTATTTTAGTCACCTAAATACCAACCCATAATTAGTTTACAACTATCCTATTACTTATGCCAATACCTACTACTCATACCTTGGTATATCTTGATACTTACCTTGATATCTCAAGGTAATTGCCAAAATCTCATATATATACTAACTACCCATCAATAATTACATATATCAATCAAATATAACTCTAGTATGTACTAATAGAATAATACTAACTACCAACTACACACTAACTATTAATACATATATACGTACATACATACCTACAAATATATAATATATAAAAAATACTCATAACAATTGATAACTAAAGTATACTAATTATTCTAATAAATTTATATGCTACAACTAAATATATACATATATAGTATACTATAATACAAATAGCAATTAGGAACATATTTATATATATATTAATTACCATATATATATACATATATATCTATATATATATTAATATCTAATATACTAAAAACTGCCAAACTGTCGCTAAATACCCTGTCCATTGTCACAGAAAGCTGCTGTGTATATAGATACACTGTAGTCTTTGTGACAGTTTCCTGCACTGTCACTAAAAACTGTCGCTGAAGCTTCTGATACTCTGCGGATACACTGTTGTTTCAGCGACAGTTTTCTGCAACTGTCGCTGACTGCTGTCGCTGAAAAGCTGCTATTATTTACATTTATTGCTGCTGTTGCGACACTTCTGGCTCGCTGCTATCGCTGAAAATATATGTATATATATATACAATATATATATAAATACATATATATAACCCACCATATATATTTATATAATATATATTTAAATAAATATATATAACCCACAATATATATTTATACAATATATATTTATACAATATATATATATAACTATACATACACTTATGCATAGTAAATTGTATAAAATACCACATAGTAACATACACACACACATATAGTAATATGTATATATAACTATACATATATGTATACATATATATAATCATACAATAATAAAAATACATAACAATATATAATATAACTATATATATAACCACATATAAATATATCTACTATATTATATATACATATGCTACCACTTATAAATATATATCTACATACATATATATATATCAATAATCATATAATAACTATAAATAATCTAACTACTTAATTAAACATACACATATATTATATAAAACATATACATATATTTACATCCCTAACATATATTATAACATATATATTAATGCATGTAGAAGAAAGCTACATAATATATATTCTATTAATACATATATAATACATAGATCTATGATACAATAAACACTATAATAAATATACATAATATATATATAATATATATAGATAAATACACAATTATAATTCAAGAATTAAAGCATAATTAATTAGATCTACACATAAACACACAATAATTGGAGAGTATCACACCGTATCCCACTAGATCTAGGATACGCATGCGACACGAGTCCACCACACATCCAATTGCACCCCGAAGGACACAAACAAATCACATATAATATTTATGAATAAAACAAAGTGTCAAATGTAGATCTGTGTATCCGTGTCAAAATACGACATGTACAAAGTCCCGTGTCGGAGGAAAAACCCCCAAAACAACATGTATCACCAAATTATTGGGATACGACCTACACGTACCCAATTATGGACACGACACTAGCCCCAAACACATAAACATATGCCAAATTGATCTATAGGATCAATTGACACACACAACAAAAAGTTATTTTCGGAATTCTCCCAAAATTGACACAAAAAGTACTATAACTTTCTCCATAGGTCTCCTATGAACACAAAACCAAATCCTATGGGTAGTACATATATATGGGTTGATTATTCATGATTAAATCTCAGATTTAAAAGCTATTTTAAGGGGAAAAAACTGAATTATACCTATTGGGAGATGGATTTCCAATGAAACCTCCAAAATTGGTGAAATTGGCCTCCAACTTATAGATCCTTGCTCCTCTTTGTAGATCCTTGCTTCCTCCTTCTAGATCCTTGCCCTTCTAGTCTCCAATGGTGATTTGGGAAGTAATTGGGTGGAAATTTGGTAGGGATTTTATGAAATTTGGTTGAGGGAAATTCTAGATCTAGATTTGGAATAAAAAATAAAGAGAGAAAGTTTTCATCCCCTTTATATAGGCCTCACATGCCCCCTCCCTCAAGCTACTATATAAAGTCTAAAATACCCCTTAGGGCCTCTCATGAAGAAATTAATTAAGGAGGGAGGTTTCTAGTCTAATGGTTTAATTAATTTAATCATCCTCCTAATTAATGGGCTTTCTAGTTGGGCTCAATTTTAACAATTAAAACATGTTGGTCCATGAGTCTAAAATAAACTAGTTAGGTCCACTAACACAAGTCCAAAAAAATAAATCTATCATGCTAATAATAAATAAATAATATAATAAATAAATATTTAACATGTATAATATTTAATTAATTATAAAATAACCAAAATACCCTTTTCTAGAAAATACGGTAGTGACACTGTCCGTCTGAGAGTGATAAGCGGTACTGAACTTGAGTTGAGTGCCCAAGCTAGCCTACAAACTCCTCCAGAAATGGGACGTGAAGCGGGTATCCCGATCCGAGACAATGCTCACTAGAACACCGTACAATCTGACAATCTGGCACACATATATCTCCACAAGTCTCTCCGTAATTGTACCCACTTTAAATGGCAGAAAGTGGAATGATTTGTTCAACCTGTCCATGATGACCCAAATCGCATCATTGCCTCCTGGAGAACGCAAAAGCCCCGATACAAAACCTATAGTAACATGCTCCCATTTCTACTCCGGAATGGGCAAAGGCTGAAGCAATCCTCCTGGTCTCTGTCTCTCCGCCTTTACCTGCTGGCAAACTAAGCATCTGGACATGAAGCTAGCTACCTCTCGCTTCATGCCATACCACCATACATGATTCCTCATGTCTCTATGCATCTTGTTGGCACCTGGATGCATAGAGTATTGGGAATGATGCACCTCCTGCATAATCTCCTCGCGCAATGCTCCCTTCGGTACGCACAACCTGGTACTGTGTCGCAATGATCCATCATCTGCGACGGTAAAGTCCTCTGCCAGCCCGACCAGAACCTGTGCTCTGATGCTCCTCAGAGACTCATCTTCATACTGTTCGGCTCTGACTCGGTCCATCAGCTCCGACTGAACCTGAAGTCCCCACATCTGCGTTGTGACCCCCGGAATTAATACCTCAATGCCCAAACTATCGAGGTCCGCTAATAGATGCCTGTCTCTAGTCAAGCACATAGCCACGGGATACCTGCTCAAAGCATCCGCGACTACGTTGGCTTCCCTGGATGGTATTGCAAAGATATGTCAAAGTCCTTCATCAGCTCCAACCATCGTCGCTGCCTCATGTTGAGCTCCTTTTGTGTAAACACATACTTTAAGCTCTTATGGTCTGTGAAGATCTCTACTCTCTCTCCATATAGATAGTGTTTCCACAATTTGAGAGCAAAGATAACCGCTGCAAGCTCCAAATCATGGGTAGGATAGTTCTTCTCATGCAGGCGTAATTGCCTGGAAGCATAGGCAATTACCTTCCTGTGCTGTTGTAGTACACAACCCAAACCCTTCCCTGATGCATCACTGTAAATGGAAAATTCTCCTGCTCCTGATGGTAGTGTCAAGATGGGAGCTGTAGTCAATCTCCTCTTCAGCTCCTCAAATGCTGACTGGCAATCCTCAGTCCAGACAAATTCTACGTCCTTCCTGGTCAGCCTAGTCATCGGCTCTGCTAGTCTGGAAAAGTCTTGAACAAACCTCCGGTAGTAGCCTGCTAATCCAAGGAAGCTCCTGATCTCTGCTACTGAACTCGGGGTAGACCACGATTCAACTGATGAGATCTTCTTCGGGTCTACTGAGATCCCATCTCCTGTAATGATATGCCCAAGGAATTCAATCTTATCAAGGAAGAATTTGCACTTCGACAACTTGCCATACAACTTCTCCTTCCTAAGGGTCTCCAAAACAATCCTCAAGTGCTGCTCATGCTCCTCAGGGGTCTTCAAATATATCAGAATATCCTCTATGAAGACTACAACAAACTGATCCAGGTACTGATGAAATACCTTGTTCATCAGGTTCATGAACACTTCTGGGGCATTGGTCAACCCAAACGGCATCACCAAGAACTCGAACTGTCCATAACGAGTCCTGAAAGCCATCTTCGGGATGTCTTCCCTCTTCACCTTTACCTTGTGGTACCCTGAAGTCTATCTTCAAGAATACCTTTGCTCCGCTCAGCTGGTCAAACAAGTCATCAATCCGCGGCAACGGGTATTTGTTCTTGATAGTGAGGTTATTAAGTGCCCTGTAGTCGATACACATACGTACCGACCCATCCTTCTTGGGTACAAATAGTACCGGAGCACCCCATGGTGACGAACTGGAATGGATAAAGCCTTTGTCTTGCAACTCATCCACCTGCTTCTTCAACTCTGCCAGTTCACTGTTGTTTACTCTATAGACGTGCTGAGAGATTGGCTCTGCGTCTGGCACTAAGTCTATAAAGAACTCTATATCTTTGTCCGGTGGCAACCCCGACAAATCCTCTGGAAAGATATCCAAGAACTCTATAATCAACGGATGTGGCGGCTGCCGCTCTTCTACCAAAGCCCCACAGAAATCACCCTTGCTCTGCTCTGCTCCTCGGATGAACTCAAACTTTGTCTCTCCTGGCGTCTGAAATAAAACTCTGCCTCGACAAAAATTGATACTAGCGTGATGTCTACTCAACCAATCCATCTCGAGTACTATATCGTAACTCGGAAGTGGCATTACAAGTAAAATATACTCAGCTCACGGCCTCCCACATAAACCCTCTGGTTCTTGTAAACATCACTGACCAGGATGATGCCACCCCCGTTCGTGATCTTGCAAGTCTGCGCCAATATTTCAGACTCAAGACGATGTCTCAAAACAAAAGATACAGATACAAAGCTATGAGATGCACCAGAATCAAATAAGGCATGAGCTGGAAAAGAATCGAGTAAGACTGGACCTGATATAACGTCTCTGACTAGCTCTGACTCCTCCACGGTCAGGGAAAAAGCTTGCTCCTGATGTGCACCCCTCTGTTGGTGCTGGTGCTGCACGAACTTCTGTTGATGGGGCTGTAAAGGAGGTCCTCTCGGCTGTCCCGCCGGGTGTCTAGCGGGTATCCTCTGGATAGGGGCTACATCCTGAACTGTATGAGCTAAGGTCTTAGGACAATCCCTCAGCTGGTGATCTGATGATCCGCAAAACAATCATTGCCCCTGTCTCTTCCTACAAACATCCCATCCGTGCCCTGTCTTCTTACAGAAGGGGCAAGCACGAGCTGGCTGGGCTGGTCTCTGCATCTGGTATGTCTGCTGTACAGGTGCTCGGTTAGGCACATTGTACTGCTGTCTCTACTGCTAGAAATATGGCTTCTTAACTGGACCTGTGCTGCTGCTGCCACTATAAACATCTCGGTCCCTCTTGTGCCTCCTACTCAGGTCTCTCTCGACCTTGCGAGCCTCCCTCAAGATGTCTGTATATCTCTCATGACTCGAAGAAATGAGAGCCTTCACTTCCCAGTTCAGACCCTCTCTGAATCTACTAGCTCGGTTCTCTGGGTCTCTCACCATATAGTCGGCATACCTGCTCAACCTACCAAACTTGGTGACATACTCCTCCACCGACATATTCCCCTGGTAGAGGTTCTGGAACTATCGCTCCAGATCAAGTCTCTCAGTAGGCGGGAAGAACTTCCTTCGAAACAAGTCCCTGAACTCTTCCCATGTTAATCCTGGATCGGCGATCTGTGGCTCATTCCAGAACCACGTGCTGGCAATGTCAATCATTTGGATTCCCGCTGCCTCCACCATCAGGTCCTCCGCAAGACGGGATAAGTGCATGACGTGCTCCATGCTCTCCAACCAATCATCCGCATAGATGATGCCCTCTGTCCCCTTGAAAGGCCGGGGATCCAACTTCTTGAAGTCCTGAATAGTGCCGGGCCTGGGCTGTACCTCTCGTGGATGTGGTGGTACGGTCCTCTCTACGGCGGTGATAGCCACCTGGTGAGCACTCTCGATGCCCTATCTCATCACCTCGGTCTGTCGGTACTGCACCTCGGCCTGGGCCCTCTGGGCCTCCATTATCATCTGGAAAAGTGCAAACAGCTGTGTAGCATCAGCTGGTACTGGCGGTGGTGGCGGAAGATCCTCGGGAATAACTGGAGCAACCCTCTGAACAGATGAAGGAGCACCCCCAAAAGCGACTGCTGAGACTCCCACCTGGACCGGTGAGGCAATCCTCTCGACTGGAGATGAAACAATAGCAACTGCTACTCTATCCGCAGCAGGCTGGGAAGTAGCTGAGGAAGCTGCCGCTGCTCCTGAGCGATAGAATCTGACCTTCGGAGGCATCCTGAAGTCAGATTGAAAATACAGAATCAATATTGAATATAATGTGATATCATCAAAGAAGGACAGGACTAAATTCAAAATAAAAGACAATATCAAATAGATAAAGATTTGTAGAACAAAAACATTGGAGTTTTTTTCTAGTTGTGATTGAGTAAACTCTCAGCCTAAATCTTGTATCCTAAAGCAGGCTCGTAGCAATACACTAGTTGAGCACAACTACGATATCTATCTAGACCAGCATGGGCCACTACTAAAAATGTGTCACGACCCGCACCCTGATATTTGGGCACGAGTACGTGGTTACGCCCAGCCTACGCCACAGAATCGGCGGTAGATCGCTGTCTGGGTCATTTCTAACTATCTAACATCTCAACAACATAATATGGTACATGTCAATTATCTTAACTCCAATCAGAGGAGCAATATGGTATCTCACAAATATATCAATCTCAATCACAAAACAAACTAAGGAGGAAATAATGCATGAATGGAAATAGCGAAGGAAAGAAAGATACAATCCACAATATGAAATAATAGTACATCTGTGAATCCCCTCAAATATAATAGTCTAATACAAAAACTAAACTAAACTAGTCCTCCTCGGTCACTAGTACTATGTCCTCTGGCTCTAGGGGAGTGTCCTCTAAATTCTCACCCTCCTAAGGTCCGTAGTGTGTGGGACATAACTCCTCTAGCCAATCATCTAGAAAAATATATCCAGTCAGGATTGGAGCGAAGTACATACCTCTGAAAGCAGTTCCAATAACATAATCGGGCATATATAACAAGCAATAGAAAAATGATACAAGATGCACAAGTAGAAAGAATATATAATACAAGTGAACAGGTAATAGGCACAATAAAGTTGGAAGTAAATACAAGAATAACTGCAAGTAGAGAACAAGAAATACTAACTATATGTTTTAGAGTGCGAGTTCGTTATGTGATCGGCTTAGGTTGCACATGAGGTATAAAGGTAACTCCATTATACGTGAGGTGTATAATCGACATGCACATGAGATCAAGAGGGCTTTGATCACATAACCAACTCCTACTCCCCCTTCCCAACCAATACTCATGGATCCAATCACGACACGTTACGTACATGATCACGATAGTCATACTAGCACACGAAATAGTGGATGCACAAGAAGCACATGAAAGTCAATACCCGATGCACACGATAAAATACATGTCATTAGGTACCCGTTGTACACGGTAGGGGATAACACCTCCTGACGGGATCCATATAGCACCAGTCCATGAAATCACTTTATCGGGAATCAATGTATACTAATCTAGAACATGCATATATACAATATTATGAATTAAAAACAAACAAAGAAATATAGTCGCCTGAAGTCCTGAGCAAAGTGTGTCTCTCGATGCCCAAGTTGGTGTCTCACAACCTATATATGATATGTTGCATCAATACAAGGTTCAATGATGAAAAATAAATGAAGTTGATGAAATTCTAGGTCGATACGCCATTTCTAAGTCAAACCAATGCATTCTAGGTTGCAAGAGTCTAATGCTAAGTCACTAAGTCGATATACTATAAAACTATGCTAAGCTAGCTAAGCTAACACACCAGAGTGCAATCAAGAAGTCGTATCCTAAGATATGTAGGTTTTCTAATATGAAAATAGTTTATGTATATATATATAAGTCACAATAATAATAATATCTTAAAAAAATTAATTATGATACCTTGGTCTTGCACCAATGTGTATCGCATCTAACCCGATACCCAATCTCAAAACCTTGGGTATCGACCCATACGTTGGTGATACCTTGGTATCCCAAGGCAACCCAACTAATACATATAACTAGTACATATAATATAACTCACCACTAACTACTAACATACCCTTTATGTGTTAACAATACCATTATACAATAGTATACACATATAGTTAACCGCTACCAATCAACCAATACAAGTATACATATATACATAACCCATCTAATACTAATTATCTAAACTAGCACTATAATATCTAACTACTAATAATATCAACTAATACAATTATGCATAGAATTTCTAGTACTAGTAATATAAGTATCAAATTTCTAAACCATAATACCCCACTATACTTAACTACTAACTACTCCAATACCTACCTTGATAACCATCTAACTCTATAACCACCAACCCAAGCCAAGCTAAAACCTCAAAGTCTAGCTGAAAGGTGTTGTACTAACTGAACCAACATTGAACTGTACAGCAAACTGAACTTGCTGTAGAACTGCACAGTAAGCTCTTGCACAGTCACTGTGCAGTGAAGACTGCACAGTGAGGAATCTCCCAATAACTGCTCTGTTCTCAACGAAATCTGTAGTAGCTGCTCCATATGGAGAACTCAGTCCATGCCTTGTTCTCTGTTCTCTGCTTCCTGTGTCGAGTTCTCGGGTGTGTGCCACTGCACAGTGGCCCGTATCAGTCACTGATACTGGTGTATCTGTCTTCAGGTAAATCCTGCAGCAAGGAGTCTTCACCTTCAGGTTATATCTGTATAGTGCATGTAAGTCTTCAATTTCAGTGAGTTCAGTTGGGTCTTCAAGTAATCTTCAGTCCTTCATTTTTAGTTGATTTCAGGTGATGTCTTCAATTCTCAGTTCACAGGTAGATGAGTCTGCTCCCTGTTACTGATATTGCTCGGTTGCTATGCTCTCAAACCTGTACATTGCTCACAGTCCTGCTATAGCTGCTGCTCGGTTTGCTGGCTGCGGGTGATATGCAGTTCTCAGCATTTGCTGCCTTCAGTTGCCCTTTCTGCACAAGTAACTGCAACAGCTGCATAGTTACTTCCCTTCACTTTGTGCACTACTTGTTGGTGATTCTGTGTATGTCTGCTACTGCATCTTTCTCTCTTACAACCTCTGTTGCTGCTCCTTCTATCCCTGCCTGCTAGCACAACAGTGCTCTAAATCACTGTGCAGTAAGATACTGCACAGTATCTTCCGTGACATCTTTCCTCATTGTAGGCATCATCTACCCCTAAATATGAACACATATAACTCAACACAAGTATACAGATATATCTATCTATAGATGACAGTGCAACACATCACTATACCTAGCTTACATCTATCAATGTACATCAATCTTCTCTACTAGATAAAGTGATAGACCTATGCATATATCCAACACAAAATAATACATATATAGACATACATATATACCAAAACCCAAATACACTATTACATACACCAAATAATGTATAGATAGTATATATAAATATATTTACATATGCATGTATAGTACAAAAGCCAAAACACAAACACATGGGGCGCATCACACCCGTATCACATTTTTTTATGATACGCTTGCGATACGGCTCCCAACTCACAACCAAACGTATCCCGGAGAAAACGTACAAGCCCAATATATATTATGAACAATACGTATATAAATTAGAGTGTCTACATGTCTGTGTCATCATGTGATATGCACATGGCCTCATGTCGGAGGAAAAACCCCCAAAATTGACCGTTTCGTCAAAATAACGGGATTCGGCCTACACGTATCCAATTGTGGGCACGACACAAGCTACAAACAAACAATCAAGGGTCAAATAGATCTACTAGATCCATTGACAAGCACTACATGTGCCAATCTCGAAATTCTCCTAAAATTGGCACTAAAAAGGTCATAACTTCCAGTAGGTCTCCAAATGATTCCAAATCAAAACCTATGGTTAGGCTATGCATGTGGGGTGGTTTCTCATGGTAAAATCTCAGATTTATAGTCTATAGGAAGGGGGAAAACTGATTTATACCTATTAGGAGATGGATTCCTAATAAAAATGTCCCAAATGACAAGTAGCTCCTCTCTTTGTATATCTTGACCTCCTCCTCCTTGTTCCTTGCTTCTTGCTTATAGATCCTTGACGTAGAGGCTTCAATGATGAATTTAGAATGAGTTTGGTGAAGATTTTGTGGAGAAATAATGAGGGAATGGAGGGGAAATGGCAGAGGAAAATATAGATCTAGAAATTTGGAGAAGAATTTAAATGAGAGCACTCTCTCTCCTCTCAATTATGGCTGGTCATAAACCCCTCCCCAAGCAATGTACAAAGTCACAAATACCCCTTGGGGCCTCTCATGAAGAAATAATTAGGGAGGAAAGGTTCTAGTCCAATGGTTTCACTAATTAATCATGTTTCTTAATCTATGGGTCTAATTTATGGGCTCAACTTAGACTAGTCCAAAAGTTTGTTCATGTTCTCTAATTAAATGGTTAGGTCCACTACACAAGTACAAAATAAGTCTACACTCTCCACAATTAATAATATAATAATAAATAAATCATGTCATGCACAAATATTAATATAATAATTGATCCTAAAATATTTAATACCCAAATATAATTACCAAACAATCCTTGGATAGAAATATGAGGGTGACAAAATTATTCTACCACCTTGCTTATCCTATAATAATCCTATAATAATTATACAATTAAAAGTCAAGCACGAGTATTGGTCCATCCGAAATAGAAAAGAACGAGAATCAATGATAGAGAGTTCAAGAAGAGTGTCATCGATTACAATTTTCGGGGTTCAAAGGCGATAATAGAAATCAAGAGAAGGTTCAAAGCAATTATGGATTGAGATCCTAACAAACATACCCTAGCACAGGCTCGCTCAGCACAGTAACGTAACCGGGATAAGTTAATCAGGACCTGTATGGGCCACCACAAAAATATGTCACGCCCAGTCCCAAAATACGTAGTGTAAACACCCTTATTTTTAGAATTTAATTTAAAAATTACATTAATTATTATTATAGAAAATTTTAATTTATTTTAAGTTAAATATAATAAATGTTTGTTCATGGATTTATAATTTTGTGTATTAAATTAATTATTATAATAGTGCAAAAAATATATATTTGGGTGTATAATTAATAATAGAATATTGTATAATTTTTTCAGTAATTTATTGGGGTCCAAAACTATTTTTTATGGCCATATATGTATTATTTTAATAAACCAACCCAAACCAACCTAAGCCGAACCAACTCAAACTAAACTAAACAAATTCGGACCTAAACCCGCACCCATAACCCTATAACCCGACCCGACCTGAAACCTTAACCCCTTCTCCCCCACAGCCCGCACGATCCCCTCTTCCCCTCCCAAAACTGACGCCAAGCCCTCCTCTTTAGCTCCTTGTAACTCCCTCCCTGTCACCCTATATAAAGCCTAGCCTAGCCGACCACCACCACCATCAAATCCTCTTCCAATCCTGACAAGTCTTAACCGCCGATGATGGCCGGACAGTCACCACAGCAAGCCGCAAGAAGCCTCCACGCAGCCGCCCAAAATCCCGAGCAGTAGCGAGCATCAAGGTACCCATCTTCTAGCCCCTGTATCTCTCTGTATAGTTAACTAAATATTGGTCCATCAAATCCTATGCGAAGACCACATGACTCTCTTAAACCCTGTATAATTAGTTCGGTGTATCGGTTCCTGTATCGGTCGCAATTTGCAACGCAAAACAGGAAAAAAATGACCCAATTTGTAGTTTAGAAACTGTTCCAACCACCCATGTTCATGTCTAATTTTCTTCCAACCTAGTTAATATTTTTAAATTCCACTTGAACAAAATTTAGACAACATAACCGAGTTTTAATCTCTTTAATTAGTTTATTTTAATTCGATGTATACTGTATTTTATTTGATGTTGAATTTGACCAAAAATTTGGTTTTCTAAACCTGAAATTTCTCGAAACGGGTTGTGTCCCGCTAAAGATGCGACTTTGTCGTATGCGAATTGCATCAAAAGATGCATATCGTCAACACGGACGTGTGAGATTTTGTGAAAGTTGATTTGGATGTGCATTTAAACCGAAATCAACGCATATCCGTTAAAAAATACCATATGGGCCTGTTCTAACACTCATTATAATTTTATGTGTGCTTGTTGTTTTACAACAAAACTTGTACCATCGGATTCGCAGCGTTAAGCTAGTCATGTAACCCAAGTTTGGTTCGATTCCGAGAACGTTGACGAAATACCGTTTTGCGGGCCCAACGGTTCCACTTGACGGCCAATTTCATGATCTGCACATCGAAATCTATTTTTGAATATTCTGTTGGGTTCGTATCATCGTTCTAAACTCATAAACACTAAGTTTGAAAAATTTGGAGAACTTGGTCTTTGGCACATTTTTTGGTGCGAAGTGGGCCACATGTGGACCCCACTTTGATTAGAAACTGTAAATTTTGTTTCTGTGTCCAAATTGGATTATGGGTAGTCAATCCTAGCTAAGCAATGGTAATATTTGTTTCAGCATCCGGAGGCGTACCTGGAGATTTTACTTATATCAGAGCAACTGACGGAGCTCAAAACACAGGCAAGTGTACCTTGCCAACTTGTAGAAGATCTTGAGATATTATTTGCTTGAGTTATTTCTATATACTTCTATGTTTTACCAGTTTAACCTAGGACCGTGAGACGTTACTTAAGGTCCGAACAAAATTCGGTTGTCGACGCCGTACGCGGAGTCGTGAAACCTCACTTAGAGAGTTGATACCATGATCCTATATATTTTTACGTGATTGCTTTACAAAGTACGTCATACCATAGGATACTTGATACTATTCATGTAACATAATCTTTCTTGAGTTATTCATGGTGATTCTGTATAGACATACATGATTCGTGATATGAGACTTACATATACATTATTATGACTCGTTTTACTAGTTAGAGGTCATGATCTTGCGTGTTATGGACATGAGACGTCGTGGACACGAGATGTGTGATTACATTGGGTGAGAAGACACATACAGGCTACAAGATGATTATATATATATATATATATATATATATATATATATATATATATATATATATATATACTTTATTATTAAGGTGCTTTAGTCTCTGTTCCAGAGCTTGGCCCATTACGTGATATTACCGCTACGGGCTCCCCGACACAGAGCTTGTAGTGGTCTCAGCCTGAGTACTAGTAATGTTTTCATTTGCATTTCACATAGTTGTTTACATAGCTTGCCATGAGGATCTACTTTTTATTTTATTGTATTTCATTTGGCTTGAGTGTTTCTTGTACCTTGCTATGTCCCCTGAGGACCTAGATCCAGATTATGTTCCCAGGTACAGCAAAGGAGGATTACCTCGAGATATACAAGACATGAGCTGATGTTGGAGCAGTACTAGCACCAGAGTACGAGGTTGTGGTAGAGAATTTCTCCTAAGTATTCTGTGACATACTCAGTTATTTTATATCTTGACTCATGGACTCAGGTATTGACTTATTTCCTTTTCTTATTTTATCAGGTTATTCCTCGAGACACTATATATGTTGACCTAATGATGGACTAATTCCTTTATCTATTATCTTGATTATTCTTTCATATTTAGTTATGTTTTTTTCTGTGGATGAGATTAGAATTATTCTGTGATAGATGATGTAGAATTGATTTATATTTATTACAGCTTAAGTGCACTCTAATGTGTCTATTAAATTGGGTTTTTCCATTGGAGTAGTGCTGCTGGCTATTTCCACGTGGCTAGTTCCTCGTTATTTCGGGACTAGGGCGTGACAAGATTTTTATGGTGGCTCATGCAGGTCTACGATTATATTACTTCGGTTTCAACTAAGAAACCGAGTAAGCCTGCAATTAGGATATGATAAATTATAGGATCTTATCCACTTGTTGATCTGTTCTTTACCTCTATATCGACTTCAAAATAATTTCTTGACTTGCATCATGCCTTGTTTACTCTGTGATCCTCTCATAGTTTACTTTGTATGCAGAGTAATGGATTCATGAGCCAGCAACAAGACTTTCGTGGGATCACTATAAGGTGCTGTGGTTACTTACGATGGTAGGGTGAAGCCACTAAGAGGAGATCCCTTCACTGAACAAAGCAATCAAGCAGATCAGCATGCCTCAAGGTTCCGGAATGACAACATTCCACCACCGCCATAATTTACTCAATCAGTGCCCATTTTTCCACCAGGATAGCCTATCGACGGACAACAGATGTTATAAATATTCTACGCAATCATATAAGCACAACATCAGGTTCATCAAGAGGTCCAGCAATGTCGGACGGAGAAGTTCTTTGACGGACTTCGCTTTGAGCTACAGAGATTAATCAGCTCATTTGCAACTACTTCTTATACGGACGTCCTTGCTGCAGCCCGATGCATGAAGTGCATTATCTGGAGAGAGTTCGGCCAAAAATGATCACATGCACTAGCACCAGACCGAGCACAGCATGAAGGAGCTGCAAAGCGACCACAGATGAATCCACCATATAGAGCATTTATACAACTAGCACTAGTCCTTCCTACTTGTTACTATTATAGCAAGGTAGGCCATATTAAGAGGGAGTGCAGACGCAAGTTGGGACTATGCTTGATTTACGGATCCAACCAATATCCAGCCAAAGACTGCCCTGATCATCGAGAGGGAGCACCGATGGTAGACCGACCAGCTTTACTAGCACCGAGACAAGCCCAGCAGCCGCCTAGACCAGCTTATCCAGCATTGGGAGCACCACATACGGGAGTTGGAGGAGTCAGACCACCAGCTCTAGGAGGGTATCAGTTGAGGCCACCTTTGGCACCACATGCAGCACTATTCCAGCAGGCTCGGCAGTAGAGAGGACCATCTCAGGGACGAGGACAGGCATTTGTATTGGCTATTGAAAACGAAGCTACTACAGGAGAGGTCATAGCAGGTACTATATTAGTTACTTCATTATTTGCTGTAGCTTTATTCTTTTTTAGAGCATCATATTCATTCATAGCTGCTAGCTTCGTAGCCACACATAGAGTAGCTATCACACCCCTTCCGAAGACTATGAGAACTCTTACCGGAGGCAAAATTATCCTATTTAGTAATATTTGTACATCTTGTTTGGTAGTAGTTTGTGGGAGAGAGATGCCAGCTCAATTCTTGATCTTTTTTATGCCAGATTATGATGTTGTACTTGGTATGGACTGGATGAGTCAGTACCATTCGACTCTAGATTATCGGCTTGGACGGGTTATATTTAGACCACCTGGACATCTGGAGTTTGAGTTTCTTCAGGGAGCCAAAGAGCAAGGAGTTCAACCTACACGTAAGACACTCTCTACAGAAATGAAGCCCAAGTACCCAAAGGTTGTATCTGTGGTGCCCCGTTCCTCCTATTCGAGGAGCGCGGCTAAGAAGTACAGGATGGTATCGTTCGATCGGAATAGATTGAAACAAGAACTCGTCCTTATTATGGATTTGCTTCTTCGGAATCGATTCCCATATTCAGTGGACCGTGCCCCCGGGATCGACTTAGCGGCCGAGTCAGGTGGGACCTCTCCGCTGTTATCTTTTGTTGCCTCAGATTTTGATGTTGCTTGTTGCTTTCGTGCTTTGAGTTAGTTTTCGGATTTGCTTGTTTTCCTTGAACGGTTTTAATGGATTTCATTATTTTCTTTTATTGCACTGTATTTCAATTCCGAGTATGGAAAGAGAGGAAGAGGTATTGATCGAGCTGTTCGTAATGTAGGTGAACGAGCAGTAGGCGGCTCACGAGCGGAGTCTTGAAGCGCCTCTTTCCTTCTCCCTTCCAACCAACTAAGTGAATGGCTACCATCCCGATTAGCTAGCCCTGCTTCCAGTCTTCACACCTAAAATCTTGCATTCTTGTAGTCCCGATCAGATGATACCAAGTAATAATTAAAAGATGTCAAGATAAAAAGGAATAGACTTGGACTGTATTGCTTGTCAATTAAAACTTGGGAACGGTTACTGATATGCATGCTTGTTCATTCATAATGTTCATCATATGCTTCAATTTTAGTTAGAATGCTTACTTCTTCTATAAATTATGCTATGTATAGAACATGCCATACTACAAATTGTTCAGGGAGACTATGCAAAATAAATCATACAATATTGCTTGTCTTGTACTTATATTGCCTCAATGTATCAAATGATAACGTAACGTGAACGATATTGATCACGGACAACTTATACACAAGGTCAATGGTTCCTGCGGACAGTTGCTGGGGCACTGGCACCGATCCGATCCGGGCGGAACTTCACGTTAGTCTCACTCATCTGGACAAGGATAGTCTGCAGCCACCAACGAATCTTTGTTGCTTGCTATCCTCGTTCAAGACTATAACTCGTCCACTATGGCTTCTAGCCAGTGATCCCAACATGTATCTAAACCTGTTGCAAACTAACTTGTGTCTTCGTGGCAGGGAAGGCTTGGTAAGTATTGTGTAGGTGGTTCAGAAGGACAGGTAAAAGCCACCAAACGGTGGCAAGTTTATTTCAGTAAATTCTATATGCTGCTTACTTGTAAATGAACTAAGGCAAGATAGAAACCCACAAATAATTTGCATGCTTCATATAAACAACGTGTTGATTGGTATAGTTCGGTTAGCTTGCCTTCACCAATATGTTTCGACATACTGACCCTCGTTGAAACAGGTTCCCCGTACTAAGGCGAACCGAGTGAGGAGCCAAAGTCGTCTTTCCCGATCCAGTCCAGCTGTAGGTGCATCCTGATCGTGCCGCATTTTGAAGTACTTGAAGAAGGAGCTTGCAACTCAATACACAATGCAGCTTCATGGGAAGGCCATCCTCCAGAGGTCTTTATCATTTTAAAGTTTAGTAAGGGATGTAATGTACAGGACTGCTATCTCATTTTGAGTCAACACTTTTGTAAGCCCGTGCGGCAAATTAGCGGACTCGTTCAAGAGTTTGTAATAGATGTTCATTATCAATAAAGAGAACTTTTCCATCGTCAACTTGTGTTTCAATTTATCTGCGTACTCTGAATATGTGCTCGTTATGCAAAATACTTTAGCCTTGTGTGGGCGCAACCCCAGGCCCGTACGGCGGTCACAATTAGGGGGATGCCCCAACGATTCCACGGAATCGGGTCGTGACATAATGGTATCAGAGCACAGATTCAAGTTCCTTAGACTCTCACAACGGAAAAGTTCCTTTAACGATCAAATTCCTGTGCAAACTCTTGAACTCGCTAGGCCAAAATGAGATACGTTCATGCAATAAGTCCATAATACATTATGATCCTAATGTAATTTACCTTCTTTTGAAGGAATGGCACCAGCGCAATCTGCAGCGCTAGCACCGGACGAAATGCAAGGCCAAAAAAGTAGTTCGGGCACTTCGGGAAGCTCTCGGAGCCAACGGGGCATGTCTCAAGTCGATCCACTTGAGCGGGTGATGCAAATGTTAGAAGCACAACGACAAAGAGATGATGCTCGCCAAGCCAAGTTCGAAAGCAATCTAGAGACCCGATTCTCATTCCAACAAAAGCAGGTAGATGTCCTGCAACAGATCGTGCAGACTTTGGCCTCCAACCATTTCGCGGCAAGAGCAGCGACTCCGGTGGAAGATCCCATTCTTGAAGTTGAGATGCCTCAAATTCCAAGGCCGAGGGAAGTGACTGCCTTCGACTTTGGCCACTTCAAGAAAGTCTGCAATACCCTATTCAACGGGACTGAGGAACCAATAGTGGCTCTAGATTGGTTGGTCAAACTTGAAGACCACTTCGCTCTTCTAGTGGTCCCCAAAGAGAAGTGCGTCGCCTGCGCGCAACTACAGCTCCGCCTCAACGCGCACGATTGGTGGGACGTGCATCGACGATCTCTTAAATTTGACCATGGAGAGGAGGTGATCTCGTGGACGACTTTTTATGCCGCGTTTGAAGAGGAGTTTATGCCCCCTCTAGTACAATGTCAGATGGAGAACTAGTTCGTACAACTGAGGCAAGGCAGCATGACAGTTAAGCAGTATTCTGCCGAATTCAACCGACTCTCCAAATTCGCTAGCGCTTATTTACCTGATATAACGAGTCGAGCTAGAAGGTTTGAAGGTGGTCTGCGTCCTGTTATCCATGCGCACGTGGTCGTTCATCAGTACGGGATAATGCATAAAGTCATGAATCACGCTCTATCTCTTGAACCGTAGTATCCTCACGTTTCTACCGGCGCTGTGCATACCTACAATCGCAAACGCCAAGGCAACGATAGAGGAAACAACGTTGTAAAGCGCCCAAACCACGACGGTCCATAGAGAGGGAACCTAGGGCAACCATGTTCTTACAGTAAGAAACCAGGGCACACGACGGAAAAGTGTCGCAAGAAAAATAGGCAATGTCTCATTTGTGGTGACTCAAACCACCGAATTCGTAATTGTCCAAACTATTCAGTTCATCATCCTCAACATAATGCTTCCTAACGGTAGGTTATATTCCTAAGTTTTGGGATGAAACTTCCAATTAGTTGGGTAGGATGTGGCGCCCCGTTCCTCCTATTCGAGGAGCGCGGCTAAGAAACACAAGATGGTATCGTTCGATCGGGATAGATTGAAACAAAAACTCGTCCTCGTTATGGATTTGCTTCTTCGGAATCGATTCCCATATTCAGTGGACCGTGCCCCGGGGATCGACTTAGCGGCAGAGTCAGGAGGGATCTCTTCGCTGTTATCTTTTGTTGCCTCAGATTTCGATGTCGCTTGTTGCTTTTGTGCTTTGAGTTGGTTTTCGAATTTGCTTGTTTTTCTTGAACGGTTTCGATGGATTTTATTGCTTTTGTTCATTGCACTGTATTTCAATTCCGAGTATGAAAAGAGAGGAAGATATATTGATCGAGCTGTTCGTGATGCAGGTGAACGAGCAGTAGGCGGCTTACGAGCGGAGTCTTGAAGCACCTCTTTCCTTCTCCCTTCCAACCAACTAAGTGAGTGGCTACCATCCCGATTAGCTAGCCCTGTTTCCAGTCTTCACACCTAAAAATCTTGCATTCTTGTAGTCCCGATCAGACGATACCAAGTAATAACTAAAAGATGTCTAGATAAAAAGGAATAGACTTGGACTCTATTGGTTGTCAATTAAAACTTAGGAACGGTTACGGATATGCATGCTTGATCATTCATAATGTTCATCATATGCTTCAATTTTAGTTACTATGCTTACTTCTTCTATAAATTATGCTATGCATAGAACATGCCATGCTACAAATTATTCAGGAAGACTATGCAAAACGAATCATGCAATGTTGCTTGTCTTGTACTCATGTTTCCTCAACGCATCAAATGATAATGTAACGTGAACGATATTGATCACGGACAACTTGTGTACAAGGTTAATGGTTCCTGCGGACGGTTGCTGGGGCACTGGCACCGATCCGGTCCGGGCGGAACTTCACGTTAGTCTCACGCATCTGGACAAGGATAGTCTGTAGCCACCAACGAATCTTTGTTGCTTGCTATCCTCGTTCAAGACTATAACTCGTCCACTATAGCTTCTAGCTAGTGATCCCAACGTGTATCTAAATCTGTTGCAAACTAACTTGTATCTTCGTGGCAGGGAAGGCATGGTAAGTATTGTGCAGGTGGTTCAGACGGACAGGTAAAAGCCACCGAACGGTGGAAAGTTTATTTTAGTAAATTCTATATGTTGCTTACTTGTAAATAAACTAAGGCAAAATAGAAACCCACAAATAATATGTACGCTTCATATAAACATCGTATTTATTGGTATAGTTCGGTTAGCTCACCTTTACCAGTATGTTTCGACATACTGACCCTCGTTGAAACAGGTTTCCTGCACTAAGGCGAACCGAGCGAGGAGCCGAAGTCGTCTTTCCCGATCCAGTTCAGCTGTAGGCGTATCCTGATTGTGCCGCATTTTAAAGTACTTGAAGAAGGAGCTTGCAACTCAATACACAATGCATCTTCGTAGGAAGGCCGTCCTCCAGCCCGAAGGTCTTTATCATTTTGAAGTTTAGTAAAGGAATGTAATGTACAGGACTGCTATCTCATTTTGAGTCAACACTTTTGTAAGCCCGTGCGGCAAATTAGCTGACTCGTTCAAGAGTTTGTAATAGATGTTCATTATCAATAAAGACAAATTTTCTATCTTCAACTTGTGTTTTAATTTATCTGCGTACTCTGAATATGTGCTCGTTATGCAAAATACTTTAGCCTTATGTGGGCGCAACCCCAGGCCCGCACGGCGGTCAAGATTCAGGGGACGCCACAATGATTCCACAGAATTAGGTCATGACAGTATCTAAGTTTGTGCATGTATTTTTCGAAGATCTTCCAGGCTTACCACCTGATCGGGAAATAGAATTCATAATAGACTTGACTCTAGGATAGGAGCCTATCACTTCATCAGTGTATCGGCTAGCACCTAAGGAGTTGGTAGAATTGAAGAAGCAAGTTGATGATCTTCTGGATAAGGGTTTTATTCATCCCAGTGTTTCACCATGGGGAGCACCCATACTATTTGTGCCGAAGAAGGATGGTATAGTATACCTATGTATTGACTACAGGGCACTGAACGTTGTAACCATCAAGAACCAGTATCCCTTACCACGCATTGACGATCTATTCGATCAGTTGAGTGGTGCTAGTATATTCTCAAAGATCGATCTTAGATCCGGTTATCATTAGATTAGAGTAAGAAAAGAGGATATACGGAAGACAACCTTCAGGATCAAGTATCGATCCTATGAGTTCTTAGTTATGTTGTTTGGTTTAACCAACGCTCCAGCGGTGTTCATGAGTTTGATAAGCAGTATTTTTTATCAATACTTACACAAGTTCGTGGTTGTGTTTATTGATGACATCTTGATATATTCCAAGAGCCACGAAGAGCATAAGGAGCATCTTAGAATCATGCTAGAGACGCTGAGACAGGAGAAGATGTACGCCAAACTCAGCAAATTTGTGTTTTGTCTCGATAGGGTATCTTTCCTGGGATATATCATCTCGGGATAAGGACTTTCAGTTGATCCGGAGAAGGTTGCTGCAATAAAAACTTGGCCCATACCTACACTAGTTACGGAAGTGAGAAGTTTTCTCGGACTTGCTGGATACTATCAGAGGTTTGTGGAGAACTTCTTATGGATTGTGGAGCCTGTGATGCGGTTGACGCATAAGGACCAGGAGTTTGCATGGACGAAAGATTGTAAAAAGGCCTTTGAGGAGTTGAAGAGACGATTGACGACAATACTGGTCTTGACTCTTCCTTCAGGATTGGGAGGATTTATTGTTTATAGTGATGCGTCAAGCAGTGGACTAGGATATATTTTGATGTAACATGGCAAAGTTATCGCTTATGTATCGAGACAGCTGAAGTTTCATGACAAGAACTACCCAACGCATGATCTTGAGCTAGTTGTAGTAATATTTGCATCAAAGATATAGAGGCACTATCTTATAGAGAGAAGGTAGAAATCTTTACTGATCACAAGAGTCTGAAGTATGTCTATACTCATAAAGAGCTCAATATAAGACAGAGACATTGGTTAAAGTTGATGGTCAATTTTGATATAGATTTACAGTACCATCCCAGAAAGGTAAATATTATAGAAGACGTACTCAGCAGGAAGCCCACAGTTTCTTTCTTGACGATGCAGCCCCAACTATTAGGGGATCTACAGGAGCTCGGAATAAAGGTTATTTTGCCAAGGCAGAGTGGGCAGTTGGCAAATCTTGAAGTTAAGTCATCACTAGTGGAGAGTATTAAGGCGGCATTACCCATATATGCTAGGTTCCAGAGACTTAAAGAGAAGACGAAAGATGGCATACAGACGGGACTTTGATTCCATGAGGATGGGACGTTAAAATGCAAAAATTGCCTATATATTATAAATGGGGAGTTGAGACATGAGTTGATGTCTGAAGCACATAGCTCCATGTACTCTATTCATCCGGAAGGTACGAAGATGTATCGAGATTTAAGACAGTACTATTGGTGGCATGGAATGAAGAGAGAGATTATGCGATTTGTGGCAAAATATTTGGTCTGCAGCAAGTTAAGGCTGAGCATCAGAGAACCGCTGGTATGTTACAAGCCGCTTCCCATACCCGAATGAAAGTGGAAACATATCACTATAGATTTTATTACAGGATTTCCAAGAATCCCCAGTAGGAAGGATCTAGTATAGGTTATTGTGGATTGACTCACCTAATCGACACATTTCTTCCCGTTCAGAGTTGGACAGTCCACAAAGATTTTAGCCGACATCTATATACGACAGATCGTAAGGTTACATGGAGTACCGATTAGTATTGTGTCTGATCATGACTCAAGATTCATATCCTATTTTTGGTGAAGCATGCAGGAGAGTCTTGGCACCCGTCTCAAGTTCAGTACTGCTTACCATTCACAGACAGACGGTCAGTCAGAGCACATGATTCAAATTTTGGAGGATATGTTGAGGTCGTGTATGTTAGACTTCGGACGGTCTTGGGAAGGCTATTTGTACTTGGTAGAATTCTCTTACAATAACAGCTACCAGGCGAGCATCCAGATGGCACCTTTTGAGGCATTGTACGGCAGGAAGTGTAGGTCACCGATATATTGGAGTGACATTGGCGAACATCAGATACTCGATCCGGAGTTAGTGATGCAGACAATTAAGAAGGTAAAGAAAATTTAGAGTCATCTTCGTGCAGCTCAGGACAGACAAAAGTATTGGGCTGATACCCACCGCCGACCTTTGGAGTTCAAGAAAGGCGAACATGTGTTCTTGAGGATCTCACCTACTCGAGGTACTATTCGATTCGGGAGCAGAGGCAAGCTGAGCCCGAGGTACATTGGGCCATTTGATATTTTGGAGCGTACGTATCGTCTTACATTACCCCCATCTCTAGAGGGAGTGCATGATGTATTCTATGTCTCACAGCTGAGGAGGTACATGACTGACCCAAGTCACGTAGTCGATCATTCTGAGATTTTAGTAGGACCTAGCTTGAGGTATGAGGAGCAGCCAATTAGGATACATGACATTAGTGAGAAGATATTACGGGGTCAGATGATTATATTGGTCCGGGTAGCTTGGAAACATTACTCTCCCGATGAATCTACTTAGGAGAAAGAGGATATCATACGCCAGTATTATCCTCACATATTTGAAGATGCAGGTATGACCTAAGAACTACCTATAGGTTACCATGATTTTTTTAAAAATTCCTTAGTAGTTTAATTCTTAATTGCGATGACGTAATTCTTTTAAGGTGGGTAGATTGTAAACACCATAATTTTTAAAATTTAATTTAAAAACTACATTAATTATTATTGTAGAAAATTTTAATTATTTTTTGTTAATTATAATAAATGTTCGTTCGTGGACTTATATTTTTGTGTATTAAATAATTGTTAAAATAGTGCAAAATATATATTTTTTGGTGTATAATTAATAATAGAATATTGTATAATTTTTTTAGAATTTATTAGAGTCCAAAACTATTTTTTTATGGCCATATATGTATTATTTTAATAAACCAACCCAAACCGAACCAACTCAAACCAAACTAAACAAATTCGGACCTAAACCTGCACCAATAACCCGATAACCTGACCCGACCCGAAACTCCAACCCACTCTCCCTGACAGCCCGCACGATCCCCTCTCTTTCCCTCCTAAAATTGATGCCAACCCCTACACTCAGCTCCGTGTAACTCCCTCCCTGTCACCCTATATAAAGTATAGCCTAGTCGACCACCACCACCATCAACTTCTCTTCCAATCCTGACAAGTCCCAACTGTCGACGACCACCAGACAGTCGTCGTCGCATGCCGCAAGAAGCCTCCGCACACCCGTCCAAAATCTTGAGCAGTAGCGAGCATCGAGGTACCCAACTTTTATCCCTCGTATCTTTCTGCATAGTTAACTAAATATTGACCTGTTGAATCCTATGCGAAGACCACATGACCCTCTTGAATCCTGTATAATTAGTTTGGTGTATCGTGTCCTATGTTGGTTGCAATTCGCGACGCAAAACAGGAAAAAAATAACCCAATTTGTAGTTCAGAAACTGTTTCGACCACCCATGTTCATGTCTAATTTTCTTCCAACCTAGTTAATATTTTTAAATTCTACTTGAATAGTAATTTAGACAACATAACCGAGTTTTAATCTCTTTAATTAGTTTATTTTAATTCGATGTATGTTATATTTTATTTGTTGTTGAATTTGACCAAAAACTTGAGTTTCTAAACCCAAAATTTTCTGAAATGGGGTGCGTCCTGCTAAACGAGGCAACTTCATCGTGTGAGAATTGTACCAAAAGGTGCGTATTGTCAACGCGGACGTGTGAGATTTTACGGAAGTTGATTTGGATGTGCGTGCACACCGAAATCAACGCGTATCCGTCGAAAAATACCGTATCGGCTTGTTCTACACATGTCATAATTTTGTGTGTGCTTATTATTTTACAAAAAAACTTATGTCATCAGATTCGCAGCATTACACTGGTCCTGTGATCCAAGTTTGGTTGGATTCTGAGAACATTGACGAAATACCATTTTACGGGCCCCACGGTTCCACATAACAGGCAATTTCGTGACCGGCTCATCAAAATCCAATTCTGGATGATCCGTTGGATTCGTATCATTATTCTGGACTTATAGACACTAAGTTTGACGAATTTGGAGAACTTTGTCTCTGGCATATTTTTCGGTGCGAAGTGGGCCACATGTGGACTCTACTTTGACCAGAAACTGTCAATTATGCCCCTGTGTCCAAATTGGACTTATAGGTAGTCAATCCTAGCTATTTCAAGTTTTCTTAGAGGAATGATATATTTGTTTTAGCATCCGGAGGTGTACCTGGAGATACCACTTATATTGGAGCAACTGACGGAGCTCAGAACACAAGCAAGTGTACCTTGCCAACTTGCAGTAGGTCTTGAGATATTATTTGCTTGAGTTATTTATATATACTTCTGTGTTGTACCTGTTTAACCTAGGACCGTGAGACATTGCTTAACGTCCGAACAAGATTTGGGTGTCGACGCCGTACGTGGAGTCGTGAAACCTCACTTAGAGAGTTAATATCACGATCCTACATATTTTTACGTGCTTGCTTTACAAAGTACGTTATACCATAGGATACTTGACACTATTCATGTAACAATCTTTTTTGAGTTATTTATGGTAATTCTGTATAGGCTTACATGATTTGTGACATGAGACTTGCATATACATAAATATAATTATGACTCGTTGTACTAGTTAGAGGTCATGATCTTGCGTGTTATGGACATGAGACGTCGTGGACATGAAACGTGTGATTACATTGAGTGGGGAGAGACATACAGGCTACAAGGTTATTATATACATATATACTTTATTATTTAGGTGCTTTAGTTTCTGTTCCAAAGCTTGGCCCATTACGTGATATTACTGCTACGGGCTCTCCGACACAGAGCTTGAAGTGGTCTCAGCCTGAGTACTAGTGATGCTCTCATTTGCATTTCACATAGTTGTTTACATTGCTTTCCTTGAGGATCTATTTTTTTATTTTACTGTATTTCATTTGGCTTAAGTGTTTCTTGTACTTTGCTATGTCCCCTGAGGACATGGATCCGGATTATGTCTCCAGGTATAGCAGAGGAGGATTACCCCGATATATACGGGACATGAGCTGACGCTGGAGCAGTACTAGCACTAGAGGACGAGGTTGTGCCAGAGGATTTCTCCTGAGTATTCTGTGACATACTCAGTTATTTCATATCTTGACTCATAGACTTATGTATTGACTTATTTCCTTTTCTTATTTTATCGGGTTGTTCCCCAAGACTATGTATGTTGACTTAATGATGGACTAATTTCTTTATCTATTATCTTGATTAGTCTTTCATATTTAGTTATGTTTCTTTCTGTGGGTGAGATTAGAATTATTCTGTGATAGATGGTGTAAACTGTATTTATATTTATTATAACTTAAGTGTACTCTAATAGGTCCATTAAATTGGGTTTGTCCATTGGAATTGTGCTGCTGGCCATTTCCACGTGGCTAGTCCCTCGGTATTTTAGGACTGGGGTGTGACACGTAGGGCCAGGAATACATAAACATGACAACCGTATGTATATGACAACTCCAATATATGGAAACCATAACACATTCGTATATTGTATTACTCTAAATATCACTAAGAAATAGAACTATATCTCAATCCACAAGAACACGTAATATTAAGAATAAGCTACATATGCTAAATTCGGCCGTCCAGTAACAAATAAGCTCGAATAGACTCGAGAAAGAAATATGAGTCTATAAAACTAGGCTATATTAGTAGATGAATAAACAACATAAATGAATAAACATAACTGAGTATCTGGAATCAATGCCCGTATAATAAAGCAACACCCATCAACAACTCCATACAGGCTCCACAATGGTCTATGCTGCAAAACGGGCAAGGGACCAGGTCCTCAAAGAGACGTAACAAGATACATAAAAGCATGCTAATGATAAACTGAATATAAACATATAAACTGGGTAAACTAACCAAGCTACGTGAATGCAATTGAGAATAACCTTTGTACGAATGGACTGTCTGGCTAAAAATAGGATTGGCCTGATTCTCTAGGAGAATCAGTGGCCTACAAATCATAACATCTTTCGACTGTCAGAGGCCTGATGTAAATAATATAAGGGTCATCTTACCACGCATCTCCGACGAAGCATATGGGTTACAAAGGCAAAGTATAAAGTAGCCCAAATGACTCGTGTATATCCTTCCCACCCAAACGACTGTCCGAATCGTATCCCTGACACGATACATCCTGTTTCTTACCACTAAGTCCGATGAATACATCATAACACAATAAATATGACTAAGCCGACACACGTCCCTTACGCATCAGGAGCGACCCAAATACGAGGATCCTTCAAATACGAGGGCAAGGATCCTGGAGATATAAAAATACAAAGTACGTGTATATACACGAGTATATACACGGATGTATGATACGCGTGATGGGACCCAAATACGAGGATCCTTGCCCTCGTATTTGAAGGATGTATGATACCCAAGTCCGATGTATACACACGTCCCTTACGCATCACGCGTATCATACATCCGTGTATATACAAAGTACGTGTCAAGGTCATGGAGATATAAAAATACCTCACCAATATAGGGTGGTTACATAACTCTAGGTCAATATGCATAATAAACAAAATAAAGATGACGCAATATGTCGTTGCACCCAAGTCTATCTTGGACGCACAGTTTTTATAGAAAATAACTAAGTAAATAAATAACATAAATGCAACATGTTGTATAAAATATAAATAAATAGTCATCATGGCAAGTTAAACTTGCCTAGATTCAGGATGATGGCATGGCAAAGTCAAGGTGGCGAGCTCGATACGTCAACTACTCTCAATGAGGTAGAATCCGTACAAACGTCCCCGGATACTGAAACAAACATCACCAACAATTTTAGAATATAAGGAATAGCTAGAATTGACTACCTATAAGTCCAATTTGAATACATGGGCTAAAATGTCAGTTTTGACCAAAGCGGGGTCCACAAGTGACCCACTTCGGACTGAAAAAAATATGACCGAGACAAAGTTCCCCAAATATGGAAAATTTAGTGTATACGAGTCCAGAACGATGATACGAACCCAATGGAACGTCCAGGACTGATTTTGGGTGAGCCGATTACAAAGTCACCCGTCAAGTAGGACCGTGGGGTCCACAAAATGGTGTTTCATCAACGTTCTCAGAATTGAACCAAACTTGGGTCACAGGACCAGCGTAACGTTGTGAATCCGATGGTGCAAGTTTCATTGTAAAATGATAAGCATACACGAAGTAATTACACACATTCGAAAAAGGTTGATACAGGATTTTTTGTCGGATACGCGTTGATTCCGGCGTGTGCACACGTCCAAATCAAGTTCTGCAAAAGCCCATATGTCCACGTTGACGATATGTACCTTTCGATAAAATTTGTACAAGGCAAAGTTTCCTCGTTTGGTGGAACGGACCCCGTATCGGGAAATTTTTGGGCTTAAAAAAACATATTTTTCTGAGATTTCAACTCTGAATTAACAGTAATTAAAATAAAATAAACTAATTAAAGGAATTAAATCTTGGTTATGTTATCTTTAATCTGGAAAAAGATATTCGAGTTTTGGTTTATTGGTTTGAAAGAAAATGGCTTTAAAAATGGAGGGTTGTGACAGATTCTTATGATCCCTAAATCAAGTTTTTCTTGATTTTGGATTGCGATTTGCGGTCAACATAGAATGAATTAAAATAAACTATTTGAAGGTACCCCTAGATGGTTATGTTGTGAAAACATACGAAGAAATCGTTCGTGAAATAAAACCAAGATGGGAGAGAAAACTTACGTAGAACTTGTGGTCGCGAAGTCGTCTGTTGATGTTGCTCAGGTGCGACCGCACGCGCTGTCCGCGCCGACGGTCGACGACAACGCTCCGACGGTCGCGGTGGCGCCTGGTAGCGTGGCCTGGTCACGGGAGGGGTACTTGTACGGACAGGAAAGGAGAGAAGAGGTGTAGCTGCTGGCTCGCACATTCTTGCTGTCGGCGACCGGAGCTCGCGGCGGAGGCTAGGCTAGGGAGTCGGCGGCAGGCTGATGGTGGTGGTGTTGATGGTGAAGGTGTCGGTGGAGATGCTTAGGGTTAGGGTTTTCTTTAGTATTTATAGAGGGAGAGGTGAGGGTCGTGTACACTCGTGGGGATGGCCGATCGGGCCTGGGAAGTCTGGGTTGATTTTAGAGTTCAATTTTGGGTTTTGGGTTGTGGGTTATGGGTTGTGGGTTTTTCTTTTTATTATTTTTTATTTCTTCTTTTCTTCTATAAAAAACTGAAATCTTATATATATACATTTATAAAAATATGCTTGTTCATAAATATCAGTTCTATATTCTATTAATAAATAATTTTGATAAAAATGGGGCTTGAATTTTGATAAAAATGAATTCAGGGATCAGAAAAAAACTTTAAATACAAGTGATTAGAACCACACTAGATGAGGAATTCAAAATTGAACTCGATCTTGATGGGAACAGGGTCCATATCCATGATGAATAAACATGGATTTTATCCATGGAAATTGGTCACCCATGGTTGGGTTCGGCCAAGTACTTTACCATTTTTCTGGGTGTAGTTTCTGTGACAAGATTCAGTTTTGGGAGGCTATTTCGAAGCTTTTGCAATCATTATTTGGCTCGGTCTTCAATACAAAAGTTGTTGAGAAAAGTTTTCTCTTTCATCCAGCTTTGAACTAGGTCATTTGGAGGTGTATTGAAGAAGTTATGACCATCTGAAGTAGCCTATCTATTCATATTTTGTATGCATTCAGCTTGCATGTAACATTGATGATAGATGAATGAATCTTGGGAGAATGAACAAATCTTTCCTTTGGACTTCTTCATGCAACGAATGTGATGTATCCAAGAGGCATATCCTCCCTATAAATAGAGGGACGATGGTGAAGGTTGAACACAACAAGTAACAAGAAGAATAATACATAACTTGTAATCCACCTGAAGTGAGTTTGTGAGAGAAAGTGATCCTCAAGTTAAGTTGTACCAACTTGAGAGAAGGCCCTTGTAATATTTTATTTGATTGTAGTAAAAATAGTGAAGAAGGGGCGGGCGGAGGATGTAGGCTCAAATTGAGCTGAACCTTAGTAAATCTTGTGTGTGTTCTCTCTTAACATCTCTTCTCTTCCATTTTGTTTTATCTCATCACAAAGACGGGAAATATCTTATTTTTCCCAACAGTAGTATCAGAGCACATGTTGATAATCTTCTTGTGTTGATATGGAAACTCCCATTGGTGGCATTCGAATGATCATCTTGAATGGCCGCAATTGGATGATATGGAAGGCGAAGATGACGGACCTTCTCTATTGCAAGGACCTCTATGCACTGGTTGAAGGAGAATCTTCCAAGCCAAATTCCATGACGATAGTAGAATAGAAGAAGCTCGACCGAAAGACCATCGGCACCATTCGACCATGGGTGGATGATACCGTATTTTATCATGTGTCGAATGAGACTTTGGTGAACAGCTTGTGGAAGAAACTTGAAGATCTCTACGAGAGGAAGACCGCCGGCAACAAAGCTTTCTTGATTCGAAATCTTGTCAATCTCAAGTTAAAGGAAGGTGATTCCATATCTGAATATCTGAATAAAATTCAAAGTATTGTTAATCAGCTTGCATCTATGAAGATGGTATTGGACGATGATCTTCAAGCCCTTCTTCTGCTTAGCTCGTTACCAAATAGTTGGGAGACTCTGGTGGTGTCTCTCAACAATTCCGCACCTGACGGAGTTGTATCCATGAACCAACTTACAAGTAGCCTCTTGAATGAAGAAATTCGAAAAAAGTCATCTAGATCCTCCCATTCTCATGCCCTTGTCACCGAGAATATGGGGAGTAGCAAAAGCCGACAGCCTCAGAACCGAGACAAGTCGAGAGGAAAATCAAAGGCTAGAAAGGACAATAGTTGCTATCACTGCAGGAAGAGTGGACACATAAAACGGGAATGCCGCAAGCTTAAGCGAGAAAAAAGGGAAGGAAAGACCAATGAGAAGCAAGAAAAGAATAAAAGTGTAGCAGTTGTCACTGATAATAAAATCGTGCTTTTCTCGGTATGTGAAGAAGACTGTGCAAATCTCACTTGCCAAGACTCAGAATGGGTGATTGATTCTGGTGTCTCCTACCATGCTACTCTCCGGAAGGACTACTTCACTTTGCTTCGTGAAGGTAACCTTGGAATGGTAAAAATGGGTAACAAAAACTCTTCTCAAATTCTTGGCATTGAAAATATTTGTGTTACCACTAACCTTGGAACAAAGATGGTTCTAAAAGATGTTAGATTTGTGCCCGATCTTCATCTTAATCTTCTCTCCACCGGCAAGCTTGATGAAGAAGGATACACAAGCAGCTTTAGTAAATGATGTTGGAAGCTTACCAAAGGATCACTTGTACTGGCGAGAGGAAAGAAGTATTGCACTCTCTACAAGACTCAGTTCCACTTAGATAATGATGAACTTGGAAAGTTTTTACGCCACAATCCCAAAATATACGGGACCAGGCCACGTGGCAATGGCCAGCTAATATGACTCCGAGGGATTACCCAATTTAATGGACCCGACGAAGCATACTACGATGTCCTAAAATACTAACAAGTCTAATATGCTAACATATAACAGGTAAATGTCTAATCTCATCCACAAAATATAAATAAGAAGAGCTGAAATAAATACTGGAAAGTAAGTGCGAAGTCTGAATGTCATACTATAATCCAAATAAGTCTGATGGGAACAAATCCACTACAATGATGAAATAAGAGTACGGAATGATAGATAAGAGTACTAGGCTAGAGCACTAGCTAACTAGATAAGGTTGCTCCAGCCCTAGGCGAAAGGCCTACCGGTGATCAAGGAAACTCTGATGGTAGCACCTCAAGCTCCTCCTCGGACTCGTACCTCATCTCCTGTCCGGGCCCATACATGGTAGGATAGTATGTCTCGTCCAAATCTGGAAAGGAACCAGGTCCTCAGAGGGGCATAACAAGATACAAAAATATATGCCAAATATAAATACTGAATAAATAAAAGGGTTGTACTAACCATCTAAGTGAATGCAATGTAAGGACAACCTTGGTACGTATGGGTAGGTTTAGGCATAACGTCCAACACTCCGAAGAGTATGGTATCTGTATATGTAACGTCCATTATTTCGAAGAACGAGGTATCTACAAATATATAGGTCCATATCGCTCCGAAGAACGCGATATCTGAATAAAGGAAGTCATTGGATCCGTGGCTCCTTTGGACACTACGAATTCCAATATGTGTATCCCATACGCCTACCAGTTGTCCTCCCCGCCCAATGTAAATATACAAGTCGAATACACGACGTGCATACTACGTAACTACATGCCATGTCTCATTTAATTAGACTATCCTGATTATGCACTAAACCGTGATGCATGTCACATGCACCGATAGCTAATCGGGTACGCTAACCCGTATCCCAACATGAGTTTGTCATCGTGATGTGTGTAAAAAGTGCTAGGGTCTTGGAAGATATCAGAATATCCTCACAATAGTAGGTGAGTCCGCTAATGATAAAGTCAATACACTACATATCGACGCAATCGTCGACTGCACCCGAGTCATTCTCGGACGCGCACAGCTATATGTAATATTTCAATAATATCTCATGCAATATTTAATAATTTAAATTAAATAGTAAATAAGGCAAGGTATACTTGCCTGGATCCTCAAGCTGCGAGTACCAAAATTATGCTCTCGAAGTCTCGCCCGAATGGTCCAGCGACCCTATATATATGATATAATATAATATAATCATCAGTTATTACACTAGTACTCACAAGAATACAACTACACTGTACTTAGAAACTGACGTAAGTAGGGGTCATAACCGGTCAACTAGCAGGGTCGAGTGTGCACATAGCTAAAATGCACAAGTGTTATGTCCTCGAATACCGTGTACAACAAGAAAATTAACTACCAGAATACGTTACAATTCCAAATAACGTATAACACTAAACACATGTCCTAGCTAGTAGGTTAGTGTGCACATAAGACAGTTTAGTCTAAGCACATAGGGTCTACACAAATATACCATATTAGTAACCAAATTCCTATGAAGTATTTAGTAACACTAACCACTATTCTCATACATGCACACATATAAACACTATACTAGGGTTCACAAATACACATAGGTCTATGCAACAACATCATGAAGAAAGGGGAGGACAAGTGCAAACCTAGGTTTGCTCATAACCGAGGGGGGTGATCTCGTCCGCTGCCCGTGGAGGTCGGTCTCTGGCGGGTGGAGGGTGGTTCTTCGGCCAACAGAAGCTCGTAGCAGCAGAAGCAACAACAATAGCAGCAGTGGGTCGTGGTGTATTGTTGGTGGTGGCGTGTTGGTCATGGGGATGATGACCGGGGTGGTGGCTATGGTATGATGACCGGGGTCGGTCTTATGAGTCCAAATCTACACCATCTATAACTCAAAGTCCATAGTATGTCGGACACCAATCTCTCGGATCCTCTGAAAAATATTTTTCAGTCAGGAATGGAGCGAAGTACATCTCTAACAGCAGTTCTAAATCAATGATATAAACTATATAGCAGTAAATAGATATGAATATACATGATACCATATATATGTATAAGAGATACACAATAAAGGAAATACTGGAAAAAATACAAGAATGAACAATATGGCAATGAACAAGAATACTAATGACTAAGTGAGTGAGTACCAGCTTTAACATGTGATCGGTTTGGGAACATACATAAGAGTAAATGGCCTGATTAATCATACGTGCTGTATATGATCAACACTCACAAGGAATAAGACATGCACAAGGAGGGTATCATTACATATCTACACTAAAATACTCCCCACTCCCGACTGTTATAGGGGATCCAACCATGGTACGCTATGGCACGGGATTCCCCAAGAAGATAGTGACTCTTTTCAAGAATCAGTGTCTGTACATGTACAAGATAATCAATGAAACAAGGCTTGCATAAGATATACCATATACCAAGGAAAATATCTCATGACGAGATCCGGATATACCAATCTGTGTAACCATCGTGTCAAGAAATCATGGATATCTATACTAGATACAATGAACATAGAGGATATCATAAATAAGAAACTATCAGAGAATGTACTCGCCTGCGGTCCAGAGCAATGAATGTAAAACTATGTCCGAACAGGTGTCACACAGACCTATATATAAAATATTGCATTAATACAAGGTTCTGGAATAAAAATAAGTTAAACTAGTCAACTTCTAGGTCATAAAGCCATTTCTAAGTCAAAATAGTCAAACTAGGTCAACTCTATGTCAAACCGGTCAAAATTGGTCAAACTACCTATTTCTAGGTTGTATGAGTCTATCTCTAGGATATTTGATCCGTACACTATGAAACTATGTCACACTAGCTATATCTAGGATATTAAGATACTGTATCTTAGGATACGCAAACAAGGGATAAAATATAACACATATGTACATATTAAACAATATTAAATATATAAATCCTAATTATATGGATACCTTGGTTTTGAACCAACTCGGTATCGCGCTACTAAACTCTATCTTGATACCCAAACCCAATATCTTGGGTATCCCCAAATACCTTGGCATTTATCTTGGTATCTCAAGGTAAATTCAAAATCTATGAGTATAGCTAATACACATATAAATCCCTAAATACCAACTATATGCCAAACATATACTAACATAACTAAAGCATATGCTAACTTATTCTAACTATTAAATAGTATAACTACTCACATATAATATCTATCAATACAATACCTACATAATAACTTACTACCAATATCCATAATATGCATAGTTATATATAGTTAGGAGTCTAACTAATAAGTGTATATATATCTAACTATTTAAATAACAAGTATATAACTAACTACCCACTACTAACCATATGTTAAACAACTAACTATATAACATACTAATACCTAGATACTTAACCTATAATACAATACTTATAAGATACCTATAGTTAAGAATCTAACTAATACCTATCATGCATAGATACCAACCAAATACATCAAATATCTTTATACACATATTGTATCATCTACCAAATTCCCAATTATAACTACTAGTCACCTTAGTATCAATAGTCTCTTAACCAAAGTTCACCATCTAGACAATACCTCAATCCCTAACTGAACCACTAGCTATAAAGAGCACAACTCAATAAATACTCAACTATACACTAACAGTTATCTTAAGGTAATTGCCAAAACTTCATATATATACTAACTACCCATTAATAACTATATGCTAACAACTAACTACTAAAAACATAATATACTAATGCACAAATACCAATTAGGAATTATATACACACCAATACCATATATATATATATATATATATATATATATATATATATATATATATATATATTATTTATAAATAATACATAATTATATATATAACCGCAAAATTGTTGCTGAAAAGCTGCTGCTGCCCGTCTTTGAAGGCTGCTGATACTGCTGCTATCGCTACGGTTACTGCTGATATTGCTAATGCTCATGTTGCTTTTGTCGTTGAAGCTGTTGTTGTTGCTAATGCGGCTGCTGATGCTGTTGCTGATACTGCTGCTGTTGCAAATACTGCTATTGTTGCTGAATGTTGTTGATGTTGTCACTAAAAGTGTTGCCCCCCTCTCTCACTCTTATGCACCAAAACATATACAAATGTATATACTAATATATATACTAACTACATATATTTTTATATATACTCATGCTCATCTATATATATGTATATACATCTCTACAATAATACATATAGTATAACATACACATATTATAGTATCATATACATATTTACTCGTAACATTACATATACGTACACGTATATATATAATCATGCAAGTATATATATATATAATCACAATATATATATATATATATATATATATATAAATACACTACTATATATATATACACTACTATAATTAATAGCTATTACATATGTAGAAGTATAGCTACATATATACATAACACATAGATACATAGATATATGACACACTAACACATAAATATATGTACATAACAATATATATATATATATATATATATATATATATATATATATATATGTGTGTGTGTGTGTGTGTGTGTGTGTGTGTGTGCATATAATTACATATTATAATGACTAAGAACAAAGAAATTAGACCTAGAAATAAAATGCACAACACATGGAGTGTATCGCACTCGTATCCCACTAGATCTAGGATACGCTTGCGACACGAGTCCACCACACATCCAAATGTACCCCGAATGACACGAACAAGTCTAATATATTATTTATGAACAATAAGAAGATTCAAACACAAATTTACGTGTCCGTGTCAAAATGTGACATGTACAAAGTCTTGTGTCAGAGGAAAAACCCCCAAATCAATACGTATTACCAAATTATTGGGATACGACCTACATGTACCCAATTGTGGATACGATACTAGCTCCAAACACACAAACACATGCCAACTTAATCTATAGGACCAATTGACAAACAAAACAAGTGTCAATCTCGAATTCTCCCAAAATTGACATAAAAAGTACCATAACTTTCTCAATAGGCCTCCTATGAACTCAAAACCAAATCCTATTTGTAGCTTATGCATATGGGTTAATTTCTCGTTGTTAAATCTCATATTTAGAACCTAAATTAAGGGAAAAAACTGAATTGTACCTATTGGGAGATGGATTCTCAATGAAACCTTCAAAGTTGGTAAAATGAGCCTTCAACTTGTAGATCCTTGCTCCTCTTTGTAGATCCATGCTTCCTCCTTGTAGATCCTTGCTCTACTAGTCTCTAATGGTGATTTGGGAATAAATTAGGTGGAAATTTGGTAGGAATTTGATGTAGGAATGGAGGATTTTGGTTGAGGGAAATTCTAGATTTATATTTGGAATAAAAAATAAAGAGAGAGAAAGTTTTCTTCCTCTTTATATAGGCCTCACTTGCCCCCTCCACCAAGATACTATGTAAAGTCTAAAATACCCCTTGGGACCTCTCATGAAGAAATTAATTAAGGAGGGAAGGTTCTAGTCTAATGGATTTAACATAATTAATCATCCTCCTAATGATTGGGCTTCTAATTATTGGGCTCAATTCTAACTAGAATTAAATATTGGTCCATGAGTCTAAACTAAACCAGTTAGGTTCACTAACATAAGTCAAAAAATAAATCTAACATGCTTACAAAAAATAAATAATACAATAAATAAATATTCAATATGCACAATATTTAATTAATTACTAAATGACTAAAATATCCTTTCCTAGAAAATATGGTAGTGACAGCTGGTAAAGTAGAAAGAGTGTTAGGAACATCTTCCAAAACAGACTCGTAAGTTTTATCATAATCTTTGCCAGACCTAGTACCAGTCATGGCTTCTTCTTCGGACATCGAAGAAAGAAGCACCAAGTTACAGGACTTAAGTTTCTTTTTATCCTACCTCTTTTTGGAGTGAGTTTGTGGGCTAGTTGCGTCATAGCCCAATCCACTACGAGATTTATTGGACTGTCCTCGAAGTTGTAGAGGAATACCTTATCCCTTGCCAAAGTTCAAACCTTCAGCTTTCTGGAAATTATACGCTATATTTTGCATCAAGCATATAAATTGCTGGTTGTATCGATAAAATTAGGGACGATCCTCCTCAAACACCTGAGTTAATATTGATGCTCTAATGGTTGCAGAAGGAGGAGGAGAAATTTGTGTAGGAGCACCTTCGTGAGCAGCGAAGACTTGTTGTGCCATATACAGTGGAACACTGACAATCATGGATCATTGCCGGTGTGTCAAGTGAAGCTTGCGAGTAGAGCTTGGTAGGGCAATATTCAGATTTTGAAATCTGATTTTGAGAGATATGACTTATTCATGTTGGTCTTGATCTCTGTTTGAATGATGATCCAAAGAAATCATATGGCATAATTTATACTTCTTACCCTTATTAGATTTTGAATTAGAAGATGTTGCTCCCTGGTCCCAATATGGCAGCAGGTCGGGTTGAATCCACATAATCTCGCCATATTCTATGGTAAGAGGCACCAATCCTTCTATTTAACTTCGAGGAGGCAAAAGATTTATCACTTCCATCATAGCTTGAGGTATTGGGACAATGTCGTTTGGGACTTCTTGTGCTGGAAAGTCATTGAATTGAAGAGACACCATATTGGCAGGGATTGTCTTCTCTTTGTTGTGAAGGGTGATAGCTTTAGAACTTATCAACTATTGTATCTTCCTTTTCAGGATATAACAAGCATTGGTAGGGTGATGTATATATCGGTGATACATGAAGTACTTTGAGTCGTCTGTTTTACCAGCTTCATTTGGTCGCTTGATATCAGGCAACTGCAACTTGTTACTTTTTATCAAACATTCAAAAATGATGTGAATATCGCTCTCGTCAAAGGAATATTTTTCCTTAGTCCAAGAAGACTCTGGAGAACTTTCTGATGGAGAAGAGTTGAATCGCTTTGATAGGTTTATTGCCAAGGCTTCCTTTCCTTTGCTGTTGCGATTATTCGTACTATTGTTGGAGTTGGAGGGGCACTTTTCTTCTGCATTGGTCATTTATAATCCCATATTATATGCCATCTGTATGTTACCTTCAGCAACTTCAGCCCCGATGATGAACGTCGTCCAGTCTTGAAATTTAGTTGGACCTGTCCAGAGCCCTACTATAGGTAGTAGGTTCTTTTTACAAGTATCAATAAATACAGAGTCTGGAATTCTGGGGGGTAACTTTAGCTTATCTGAAATGCTCCACGAATTCACGAGCGGATTCTTTCTCCTTCTATTTGATATCGATGAGCAAAAAAATTGTTATATCCATGCCTCCCTTGTAGAATTGTGAGAGAAAAATATACTTCATATCATCAAACGAGGATATGTAATTATTAGGTAAACTGTGATACCAATCATAGGCTATGCTAGACAAGCACCCAATACATAATCTGGTAAGGAGAGCATCTTATTTCTGCAGATGAGCCATCATCATATTAAAGTAATTAATATATTGGCTCGGTGATATCCTGCCTTCAAACAAGACTATCGATTGGGGTTTGTATTTAGGAGGGAATAGAACATTATTCCAATAAGGAGGATAAGGTTGTTTCAGCCCCAGCTTGCAGAGTTGGTCTTTATTCTTTAAAATATCGACATGTGCATGTAACTCTCGGATAGCTTTGAGAGGATCTTCTGGTCGGAGTGGTGTAGATGACTTATAAGATCCTAGTTGAACAGGTATTCCACCGGCGGAGGTCCACCCCCAATATTGAGAGGATTAAGAGTTAGCGCAACTGACTCTTGGTTTATGACTACTTCTGGATTTGTGTTATCCTGTACAGGTATTATTCCAAGGGTAGGTTGTGCAGGTATGAATGAAGCCACTTGGATAACTACTGGTGTTGCAGAATATTGGGTTGTCATCATTTGATGCATATTTTGCATCATAGTGTAGAAGTTCCTGAGAGCGGCCTCTAATGATTTGAGGCATTGTTTAGTGGCTTCTGATGGAGAAGCGTCTTATATATCACCGATGGCATAAACGCTAACATTGTCACTGCCATATTTTATAGGAGAGGGTATTTTGGTCATTTTATAATTAATTAAATATTGTGCATGTTGTATAATTATTTATTTTATTATTTAATTATTGTTAGATATTAGTCTATTATTTTGGACTTATATTAGTGGACCTAACTAGTTCAGATTAGATCCATGGACCAACATTTATAATTAGTTAGAATTGAGTCTAATTAGAAGCCTATTCATTAGGAGGATGATTAGTTTAATTAAATTATTAGACTAGAACCTTTCCTCCTTAATTATTTTTTTATGAGAGGCCCCAAGGGGTATATTGGATATTACATAGTAGCTTGAGGGAGGGGCTAAGGGGGCCGGCCTAATTAAAAGAGGGGAGATTTCTCTCTCCTCTTTTCATTTCAAACCTAGATCTAAAATTTTTCTCAACCAAATTCCTTCATTCCCATATTATTTCCCTACCAAATTTCTTCTCAAATCACCATTGGAGACTAGTAGAACAAGAATCTACAAGTAGAAAGCAAGGATCAATAAAGAGGAGCAAGGATCTACAAGTTGAAGGTCAATTTTACCAATTTTGGAGGTTGTATTGGGAATCTATCTCCCAATAGGTACAATTCAGTTTTTCCCCTTTAATTAGGTCCTAAATCTGAGATTTAACTATGAGAAACCACCCCATATGCATAGTCTACCCATAGGAATTGGAATTAAGTTCATAGGAGGCCTATGGAGAAAGTTATAGTGTATTTTGTGTCAATTTTGGGGAAATTTTAAGAATGACACATGTTGTTATTGTCAATTGATCAATTAGACCAAATTGACATGTGTTTGTTTGTTTGTTTTTTTGTGGCTAGTGCCGTATCCACAATTATATATGTGTAGGCCGTATCCCAATAATTTGGTGATACGTGTTGATTTGGGGGTTTTTTCTTCGACACGTGACTTTGTGCTTGTCATATTTTGACACGGACACGTAGTTGTATAATTGACTCTTCGTATTATTCATAAATAATATTTTAGACTTGCTCGAGTCCTTCGGGGTACGTTTGGTTGTGTGCTGGACTCGTATCGCAAGCGTATCATAGATCCAGTGTAATACGGGTGCGATGCACTCCACGTGTTTATTTCCTTGCTCTTTAATTCAATGTGATTTATGTATATATGTTAGTATGATATACTATGTATGACATATATGTATATGTGTATGTATCTATAGTATATTGTATACATAAGAATATGTAGCAAGGTGTTATGTAGATCTATAAGTATATATATTGATATACCTATATATATATATATGTAAGTTGAAATATATATGTATATGTGTATATCATGCTATATATATATATATATATATATATATATATATATATATATATATATGTGTATATATATATGTGTGTGTGTGTGTGTGTGTGTGTGTGTATGTATATATAGTCATGTATATATGTATATTGATGTATGAGGTTATGTGTGTGCAAGAGGGAGAGGGGCTCAGACAGGAAACAACAACAGAAACAGCAATAGCAAACAGCGATAGCAACAGCAACAGCGAAAGCGACAGCAAACAGAGACAGCAACGACAAACAGCGACAGCAACAGCCCGAGCAGCAGCAGCCGCAGTCTCGAAGAGGAGCAGTAGCAGCAGGGTATCAGCTAGCTAGGTGAGTTGGTAATTTGATGAGTTAGTTTCTTTAGTATTTTAGTTAAATAGTTAGTTTAGTTAGTTAACTAGTAATAGTTATTGTTAGTTAACTAGTTATTTAGTTATCAAGTTAGTAGTATCTAGTTAGCTATTTATCTATACATATGTATCTCAAATATCCCTAGTAGTATATATTTGTATGTGGGCATGTATATATATAAGTATCAGTAATTAGTTATTGGTTAGTAGTTTTTTTAAATAAATATATGTTAGTCATTAGTTTTGGGTAGTTAGTGTCACGACCCGCACCCGGTGTAGGGATGAAAGTCGGGAATAACGTCCAGCCTACGTCGCAGCATCGGCGGTAGAACGCTGTCTTGGTCAACTATACTATCTAATTATCTCACTATAAAGCATAAACCTCCAATAATATCTCAACTCCAAGATTAGAGTATAATCAACTTAGTTCGACACAATACTCAATCACATTACTATGGCACGAGAAGATATCACAGAAGTCTAACATAACTAAGTAGTTAAAAATATAACAACAACAAATAAAAATAATATCCAAACACAAATATATGCCGAAAACAAATCTGGTACCAAAATGCTAAAGAGAACTAACTGTGCTAACTAGTGAATCTGGCTAAATCTCTCGACAGTTACTCCAGAACTAGTGAGTCCAAGTCTGCACCATCTATAGGCTGAGGTCCGTAGTATGTCGGACACCAATCTCCCGGATTATCTAAAAAATATTTTCCAGTCAGGAATGGAGCGAAGTACAACCCAATAGCAGTTCCAATTAATTGATAAAAACTATAAAGCAGTAGAATAGAAGATGCTATCTACGTTGAGGATATAACTGATAATTAAGAACAATGAGAGAATAGGCAATACTAACAAAAGAATATAATCAATGCGTACAAGAATAAAGAAATGAACTATAATGTCAGAATAGAACAAGGTAATCAATGAACTGAATAATAGAATCTACAATAACTATGTGATTTGAGATACTAACTAAATATGTGATCGGCCTGGGAGATTCAATGATTACACTAAGGAGCTAACTCAACCATACGTGAAATGCATGGTTAGTTAGTAGCCAATGAATACACTACTAGCCGATAGTTTCTTGATCACATATTTAATTGGTATTTCTCCCGTCCCGACTGATATGATGGATCGAATCATGACACGTCACTAGCCAATGTATCCAATGTTTAATCTACAATATTCAATGTTATCCAATACCAACAAGGACAGTATCCGATACCATCTCTATAATCAAGGTAACATACCATGACTAACGATCCAATAACAATACCAATCCGTGTATCATCGTGTCAAGAATCATAAGTAACATTTTTAAATATTTGAATTATAGTGGTAATCAAATAATAGAAACTATCAGAGAATGTACTCGCCTGTGGTCCAGAGCAAATAATAAAAAAATAATGTCTGAACTGGTGTCACAGACCTATATATGAAATATTGCATTAATACAAGTTTTTGGGAAGAGAAATAAATTAAACTAGTCAATTTCTAGGTCATAAAACTATTTCTAAGTCAAAAGTCAAACTAGGTCAACTCTAAGTCAACTATGGTCAACTATAGTCAAATTATGGTCAACTACCTATTTCTAGGTTGCATGAGTCTAACTCAAAAATATTGGGCTCACACACTATGAATCTAGGCATACAAGCTACATCTTAGGATACTAAGATACCGTATCTCAGGATACGCAAACAAGGGATAAATATAACACATATGTACATATCAAACAATATTATACATATAAAATCCTAATTACAAATACTAAATGGATACCTTGGTTTCGAACCAACTTGGTATCGCAATACTAAACCTCTATCTTGATATCCAAACCCAATACCTTGATTATCCTCCAATACCTTGATACTTACCTTGGCATCTCAAGGTAAATTCAAAACCTTATTTATACTAACTACCCAACAATAATTATAAACTACTATACATTTAATATTTATATAATACTATATACCTTATTTTAGTCACCTAAATACCAACCCATAATTAGTTTACAACTATCCTATTACTTATGCCAATACCTACTACTCATACCTTGGTATATCTTGATACTTACCTTGGTATCTCAAGGTATTTGCCAAAATCTCATATATATACTAACTACCCATCAATAATTACATATATCAATCCAATATAACTCTAGTATGTACTAATAGAATAATAGTAACTACCAACTACACACTAACTATTAATACATATATACATACATACATATCTACAAATATATAATATATAAAAGATACTCATAACAATTGATAACTAAAATATACTAACTATTCTAATAAATTTATATGCTACAACTAAATATATACATATATATATACTATAATACAAATAGCAATTATGAACATATTTATATATATATTAATTACAATATATATATACATATATATCTATATATATATTAATATCTAATATATTAAAAACTGCCAAACTGTCGCTAAATACCCTGTCTACTGTCGCAGAAAGATGCTGTGTATATAGATACACTGCAGTTTTTGTGACAGTTTCCTGCACTGTCACTAAAAACTATAGCTGAAGCTTCTGATACTCTGCTGATACACTATTGTTTCAGCGACAGTTTTTTGCAACTGTCGCTGACTGCTGTCGCTGAATATATATATATATATATATATATATATATATATATATATATATATATATATATATATATATATATATATATTATATATATATATATATAAATACTTATATATTTATATATATATATACAATATATATATAAATACTTATATATAATCCACCATATATATTTATACAATATATATTTAAATACATATATATAACCCACAATATATATTTATACAATATATATTTAAATACACATATATAACCCACCATATATATATTTAAACAATATATATTTAAATACATACTTATAACCCATAATATATATTTATACGATATACATATATAACTATACATACACTTATACATAGTAAATTGTATAAAATACCACATAGTAACATACACACACACATATAGTAATATGTATATATAACTATACATATATATATACATATATATAATCATACAATAATATAAATACATAACAATATATAATATAACTATATATATAACCACATATAAATATATCTACTATATTATATATACATATGCTACCACTTATAAATATATATCTATATATATATATATATATATATATATATATATATATATATATATATATATATATATATATATATATATAATCATATAATAACTATAAATAATCTAATTACTTAATTAAACATACACATATATTATATAAAACATATACATATATTTACATCCCTAACATATATTATAACATATATATTAATGCATGTAGAAGAAAGCTACATAATATATATTCTATTAATACATATATAATACATAGATCTATGATACAATAAATACTATAATAAATATACATAATACATATATAATATATATAGATACATACACAATTATAATTCAAGAATTAAAACATAATTAATTAGATCTACACATAAACACACAACAATTGGAAAGTATCACACCGTATCCCACTAGATCTAGGATACACATGCGACACGAGTCCACCACATATCCAATTGCACCCCGAAGGACACAAACAAATCACATATAATATTTATGAATAAAATAAAGTGTCAAATATAGATCTATGTGTCCGTGTCAAAATACGACATGTACAAAGTCCCGTGTCGGAGAAAAAACCCCCAAAACAACACGTATCACCAAATTATTGGGATACGACCTACACGTACCCAATTGTGGATAGGACACTAGCCCCAAACACATAAATATATGCTAAATTGATCTATAGCATCAATTGACACACACAACAAAAGTTATTTTTGGAATTTTCCCCAAATTGACACAAAAAGCACCATAACTTTCTCCATAGGTCTCCTATGAACACAAAACCAAATCCTATGGGTAGTACATACATATGGGTTGATTATTCATGATTAAATCTCAGATTTAGAAGCTATTTTAAGGTAAAAAACTGAATTATACCTATTGGAAGATGGATTCCTAATGAAACCTCCAAAATTGGTGAAATTAGCTTCCAACTTGTAGATCCTTCCTCCTCTTTATAGACCCTTGCTTCCTCCTTTTAGATCCTTGCTCTTCTAGTCTAATTGGGTAGAAATTTGGTAGGGATTTGATAAAATTTGGTTGAGGAAAATTCTAGATCTAGATTTGGAATGAAAAATAAAGAGAGAGAAAGTTTTTATCCCCTTTATATAGGCCTCACTTGCCCCCTCCCTCAAGCTACTATGTAAAATCTAAAATACCCCTTGGGGCCTCTCATGAAGAAATTAATTAAGGAGGGAAGCTTCTAGTCTAATGGTTTAATTAATTTAATCATCCTCCTAATTAATGGGCTTTCTAGTTGGGCTCAATTCTAACAATTAATACATGTTGGTCCATGAGTCTAAACTAAACTAGTTAGGTCAACTAACACAAGTCCAAAAAAATAAATCTATCATGCTAATTATAAATAAATAATACAATAAATAAATATTTAACATGCACACAATATTCAATTAATTATAAAATGACCAAAATACCCTTTTCTAGAAAATACGATAGTGACAGTTAATATATATAATGATTTGAATTACCATGAGATACCAAGGTAAAGGTCGAGGTATTGAAGATACTCAAGGTATTTGAGTTGGGTATCATGATGAGTGTTTAGTAGTGCGATACCGAGTTGGTTCGAAGCCAAGGTATCAATTTAGAATTTATAATTAGGATTAGTATATTTAATCTTGATTGAATATGCATATATGCTATTTTATATCTCTTGTTTGCGTATCTTATGATACGGTATCTTAGTATCCTAAGTTTAGCTTGTATGGCCTAGATTCTTAGTGTATTGACCCAATATCACAGGGATAGACTCATACAACCTAAAAATAGGTAGTTTGACCAAGTTTGACAGGTTTGACTTAGAGTTGACCTAGTTTTACTGTTTTGACTTAGAAATAACTCTTTGACCTAGATGTTGACCAATTTAACTTATTTTTATTTCAAAACCTTGTATTGATATTATATTCCATATCTAGGTCTTTGAGGCACCGTATGGGACATCTGTGATACTGTGCACCAGGTTTCAGGCGAGACCTCTCAGAAGCTGCCCTCCCCTGTTGTGATCTAGTCTTAGTCGGCATCCTGAGATAAAGCGATAGAAAGAATCAATATGGCAGATGATGTAAGACATTCAATGAAGGACAGTTAAAGATCAAATGCCAATATCAAGGAAGAATAGTTGAATGAATCAAAAGAGTTTTTCCTAGATGTGATTGAGTATCTCAGCCTATAGCCTATATCCTGAAATAGGCTCATAATAGCACTCAAAATAGAGCACCACTATGAATCACACTAATTGTGACCTCGAAGACCTACAAGGGCCACCACTAAAAATGTGTCATGACCCACACCCGGTGTAGGAATGCAAGTCGGAAACAACGCCCAGCCTACGTCACAGAATCAGAGGTAGAATATTGTTTGGGTAATCTATCTAGCAATATAATATGCCACCAATAATATCAATATACTCAATCACATATCTAAGATAGAGAATAGCACGAATATGATAAAATAATAGAATAGTCATAATATAAATCATGAGTCAATAATAATAACATAAATGAGTTAGAAAAATACTAAACAGTAAGATGGAGACAAATCTAGTACAAGAGAAACTAAACATCTAAGCTATGAGTCTCTGGTCGTCTATCTCAATTGGGATGAGTCCCACCTGAGCCAGGGTCTCTAGCTCTAAGCCCACAACATCCTGAGGCCCGTAATGAGTAGGGTACCACTCCTTAGTGTCATCTATAAAAAATATATCCAGTCAAGAAATGAGCAAAGTACATCTCTAACAGCAGTTCTAATCAATGATATAAACTATGTAACAATAAATAGATGTGAATATACAAGATATAATAATAGATACAAGAGATATACAATAAAGAAAATACTGGAAATAAATACAAGAATGAACAATATAGAAATGAACAAGAATAATAATGACTAAGTGAGTGAGTACTAGCTTTAGCATGTGATCGGCTTGAAAAATTGCACAAAGATAAGAGCCTGGCTAGTCATACGTGCGGTGTATGACCAACACTCACAAGGAATAAGACATGCACAAGGAGGGTATGATCACATATCTACACTAAAATACTCTACCCCCGACAGGTATAGTCGATCCAACCATGGTACGTCATGATATATATATATATATATATATATATATATGAGGGTATATGTATTGTATCTAGTAGTATTTGATTATGATGTATAGATGAGGGTATGATTACTTGGGTGTCTATATATATATATATATATATATATATATATATATATATATATATAGAGAGAGAGAGAGAGAGAGAGAGAGAGAATAAGGGAGGTGAGATGGCACCTCACTCTCAAAACAAGGGTGGCGGTGATGTGGCACAATTCCAACCACACATTTCATAATTGACAAATTGCACTTAACCTCCTCTCCTCGTTTGTGTGGTTGTGATTGTGCCACATCACCGCCACCCTTGTTTTGAGAGTGAGGTGCCACCTCACCTCCCTTATTCTATATATATATATATATATATATATATATATATATATATATATAGATAGATAGATAGATAGATAGATAGATTTATCCATATATATATATGTATATAGTCATGTATATATGTATATTGATGTATGAGGTTATGTGTGTGCAAGAGGGGGAGGGGCTCAGATTGGAAACAACAACAGAAACAACAACAGCAACAGAAACAGTAACAGAAAACAACGACAACAACAACAAACAGCGACAGCAATAGCAACAGCAAACAGCGACAGCAACAGCAAACAGAGACAGCAACGACAAACAGCAACAGCCCGAGCAGCAGCAGCAGCAGTCTCCTAGAGGAGCAGTAGCAGCAGGGTATTAGCTAGCTAGGTGAGTTGGTAATTTGATGAGTTAGTTTCTTTAGTATTTTAGTTAAATAGTTAGTTTAGTTAGTTAACTAGTAATAGTTATTATTAGTTAACTAGTTATTTAGTTATCAAGTTAGTAGTATGTAGTTAGCTAGTTATCTAAACATATGTATCTCATGTATCCCTAGTAGTATATATTTGTATGTGGGCATGTATGTATATAAGTATCAGTAATTAGTTATTGGATAGTAGTTATATTAAATAAATATATGTTAGTCATTAGTTTTTGGTAGTTAATATATATGAGGATTTGAATTACCATGAGATACCAAGGTAAAGGTCGAGGTATTGAGGATACTCAAGGTATTTAAGTTGGGTATCATGATGAGTGTTTAGTAGTGCAATACCGAGTTGGTTCGAAGCCAAGGTATACATTTAGCATTTGTAATTAGGATTAGTATATTTAATATTGATTGAATATGCATATATGCTATTTCATATCTCTTATTTGTGTATCTTGTGATACAATATCTTAGTATCCTAAGTTTAGCTTGTATGGCCTAGATTCTTAGTGTATGGACCCAATATCACAGGGATATACTCATACAACCGAGAAATAGGTAGTTTGACCAAGTTTGACAGGTTTGACTTAGAGTTGACCTAGTTTGACTATTTTGACTTAGAAATGACTCTTTGACCTAGATGCTGACTAATTTAACTTATTTTTATTCTGAAACCTTGTATTGATATTATATTCCATATCTAGGTCTTCGAGGCACCGTACCGGACATCTGTGATACTGTGCACCAGGTTTCAGGCGAGTACATTCTTTGATAGTTTGTCGTTTACGATATCCTTGTATCTAGTGTAGATATCCTTAATTTCTTGATACGATGGTTACACGGATTGATATATCCATATCTCGTAATAAGATGTTATTCCTTGGTATTTATGGTGTATCTTGTGCAAGCATTATTTTATTATTCTTCTTGTACATGTACAGACATTGGTTCATGAGGAGAGTAATGCCCTTCTTGTGGAAACTCGTGTCATGACGTACCATGGTTGGATCCACTATACCAGTCGGGGGTAGAGTATTTTAGTATAGATATGTGATCATACCCTCCTTATACATGTCTTGTTCTTTGTGTGTGTTGGTCATACACCGCACGTATGACTAGCCAGGCCCTTATGCTTGTGTAAGTCCTAAGTCGATCACATGTTAAAGCTAGTACTCACTCATTTAGTCATTAGTATTCTTGTTCATTGCCATATTGTTCATTCTTGTATTTATTTCTAGTATTTTCTTTTATTGTATATCTCTTGTATCTATTATTGCATCTTGTATATTCACATCTATTTACTGTTACATAGTTTATATCATTGATTAGAACTGTTGTTAGAGATGTACTCTACTCCTTTCTTGACTAGATATATTTTTTCCAGATAACACTAAGGAGTGGTACCCTACTCATTACAGGCCTCAGGATGTTGTGGGCTTACAGCCAAAGACCCTGGCTCAGGTGGGACTCATACTAACTGAGACAAATGACCCGGGACTCATAGCTTAGATGTTTAGTTTCTCTTGTACTGGATTTGTCTCCAACTTACTGTTTAGTATTTTTTCTAACTCATTTATGTTATTATTATTGACTCATGAGTTATATTATGACTATTCTATTCTTTTATCATATTCGTGCTATTCTCCATCTTAGATATGTGATTGAGTATATTGATATTGTTGGTGGCGTATTATATTGCTAGATAGATTACCCAAACAGCGTTCTGCCATCGATTCTGCGACATAGGCTAGGCGTTGTTCCCGACTTGCATTCCTGCACCGGGTGTGGGTCGTGACACATTTTTAGTGGTGGACCTTGCAGCTCTTCGAGGTCACAATTAGTGCGATTCGTAGTGGTGCTCTATTTTGAGTGCTATTATGAGCCTATTTTAGGATATAGGATATAGGCTATAGGCTGAGAATACTCAATCACGTCTAGAAATTTTTTTTTTGATTTATTCAACTATTCTTCCTTGATATTGGTGTTTGATCTTTAACTGTCCTTCATTGAATGTCTTACATCATGTGCCATATTGATTCTTTCTTTTGCTTTGTCTCAGGATGCCGCCTAAGACTAGATCACAACAGGGGGTGGCAGCTTCTGAGAGGTCTGTGACTTTCCGAGGGCCTGCACCAGTCACTTCTTCGATAATTGGAGTGTCAGCTATGTTCGAGGGTCTACCTCCTACTCAGAGGACTATGCCGGCTGTATTTGAGGGACTTCCACCTCCACCTTCCGTGCCAGCAGATTCGACACAAATGTGCATACTGTTTTATGAGATGTTTGAGACGTAGAGGGCTCAGTCTAAGGCACATCAGTGGTAGACCAACGTCTTGCAGCAGGGCCTCGAGAGTGCTCATCAGCTTGCTCGTACCGTAGTAAAGAGGGAAGTTCTGGTCCAGTAGCAGGTTGTTCCTCAGGTTGCTCAGCTTTGGCTAGGAAACATTCAAGACTTCAACAAGCTGGAGCCTAGGGTCTTCAAGGGGATGGAGGGTATCGTCTAAGCTAATGATTGGCTCGAGGACATTGAGCGTCTCATGGGGGTGTCCCGTGTTTCTGAAGATTTAAAGGTTGAGGCGGTAGGACTGCAGTTGTTCGACGTCGTCCGCACTTGGTTCAGGAATGAGCCAATACTTATTGACGCAGGACAATCATGGAAGGTATTCAAGGACCTCTTTAAGAAGAAGTTTTTCCCTCGGGCACACAGGTTAGACTTGGGGATGCAGTTTAAGAGCCTCATTCAGGAGACCTTGTCTATAGAGGAATACGCTGCAGAGTTCGGCAGGTTGAGCCGATTTGCGAAGTATTTGGTGAGAGAGCCGAAGGTTTGAGCTATTCGTTTTCAAGAGGGTCTAAACTGGGAAGTGAAGATCCTTATTCCGTATTTTTATGAGACCTACTCGGAGATACATGTGGAGGCACGAAAGGTTGAGCGGGCATTGGGTTTGAATCCCAAGAAAGATCGCAATTCTTTTTTGGGGGCTAACAATAGCACAGTATCTGCCAAGCATTCTTATTTCCAGTCTAGGCCTTTTCAGCAGCCGTAGCAACACCAGACTCCGGCTAGGACACCATTTCACCAGGCACCAAAGCAGCAAAGACAGTTACAGCAAGCTTTCTGCCACTTTTGCAAGAAGCTCGGCCATATCTGGGAAGTTTGCAGGAAGAGGTTGGGAGTTTGTTTGTATTATGGTACCGAAGGGCATCAACTGAGAGAGTGTACTTCCAATCCTCGTTGTGAAGTTCAGGAAGCAGCTCCAGCTCCGAGGACACAAGCGAGACCACCTGTAGTATAGCCGAGGGTACCGCCACTTCCGACCCGGCAGTAGTGTTATGCATAGCACCAACATCAGGGAGGAGCATGTCAAGGACGAGAGTTAGCTATGACAGTCGAGGAGGGCGAGCCCATTGGAGATGTCATCGCAGGTTCTATTCTTCTTGATTCTATTCCAGTTTTAGCTTTGTTTGATAGTAGTGCTTCCCATTATTTTGTATCTGTTTCTTTTGCTCTAAAGCATGGCTTGGTAGCTAAGTCTTTGCTTAGGACTTGCAAGATCATGACCGGGGGAGGCATTATCCTGGTTAATAATATTTTTCAAGGATCGGAGAGTTACTCTGGGAGGCCGGGAGTTGAGTACGCGAGCTACGATATTATACTCGGGATGGATTGGTTGAGTAGGCACCATACTAGTATAGATTGTAGAGAAGGTAGAGTTTTGTTTGGTCTGCTAGGAGAGCCAAAGTTTGAATTTGCTAGAGGAGCTGCAGAGCAGGGAGAAGGCACTCTGTGGAGCTATGGTGGAAGATAAGGAGTTGTCGCATTCGTTGATAGCAGAGTTCTTGGATGTATTTCCTGAGAAATTACCAAGATTACCACCAGATCAAGATATTGAATTCTCAATAGACTTGGTGCCAGGTGCAAAACCAATTTTACAGCATGTCTATAGAGTAAAAAATAGCGAGCTGGTCGAGCTGAAGAAGCAAGTAGACGATTGCAGGATAAGGGGTTTATCAGATCGAGTTCTTCACCGTGGAGAGCTCCGGTATTGTTTATACTGAAGAAGGATGGATCGATGTGCATGTGCATTGATTACAGGGCATTGAATAATCTCACTATCAAGAATAAATACCATTTGCTACAAATTAATGACTTGTTCAAATAGTTGAGTGTTGCCAAGGTATTTTCTAAGATAGACTTGAGATCAGGCTACCACTAAGTGAAAGTGAAGCTGGAGGACATACCAAAGACTGCTTTTAAGACTCGGTATGGTTAGTATAAGTTTATGGTGATGCCGTTTGGGTTGACTAATGCCCCGACGGTGTTTATGTATTTGATGAACAAGGTATTCCATCAGTACCTTGACAAATTTATGGTGGTGTTCATCAATGATATACTCATATACTCGAAGACACCGGAGGAGCACGAGGAGCATTTGCGGATTGTGTTAGATGTGCTGATGAAGGAGAAGCTGTATGTGAAGATATCCAAGTGTGAGTTCTTCCTGGACGAGGTAGAGTTCTTAGGACATGTTGTAATTGGTGATGGTATTTCAGTGGATCCTAAGAAGATCGCAGCTGTGGAGTCTTGGAAGACCCCGTGTTCGGTAGCAGAGATGAGGAGTTTCTTGGGTTTGGCAGGCTACTACAGGAAGTTTGTGCAAATTTTTTGAGGATTGCCGAGCCGATGACCAGACTCACCAGAAAGGATATAGAGTTTATTTGGACAGAGGATTGCCATGTTACTTTTGAAGAATTGAAGAAGAGGTTGGTGTCTGCTCCTATTTTGACATTGTCATCAGGGTCTGGAGGTTTCACTATTTATAGTGATACATCGGGGAAAGGTTTGGGTTGTGTTCTTCAGCATAATAGAAAATTGATTGCCTATGCATCCAGGCAATTATGTCATCATGAGAAGAACTATCCTACCCACGATTTATAGTTGGAAGCAGTCATCTTTGCCCTGAAGTTGTAAAAATACTATTTATACGGAGAGCGTGTGGAGATCTTCACAGACCACAAGAGATTGAAGCACGTTTTCATGCAGAAGGAGTTAAACATGAGGCAGCGTCGGTGGTTGGAACTGATGAAGGATTTTGACATATCTTTGCAGTATCATCCTGGAAAAGCTAATGTAGTTGCCGATGCCTTGAGTAGGTATCCGGTAGCTATGTTGTTCACACCAGATCGATATTTGTTGGAGGACTTGGAGAGCTTAGGCATTGAGGTGATAGTTCCTGGTTTTGTTATGCAGATGTGGGGGTTGCAGATACACTCAGAGCTGATGGACAAGATCAAGGCAGCCCAGTATGAGGATGTATCTCTGAGGAGCATCAAAGCTCAGGTAAGAGCAGGATTGGAGGATGATTTCACCATTGTTGAGGATGGTTCTTTGCGGCATGGTGTTAGATTATGTGTGCCTAGTGGAAAGCTGCATAAGGCGGTATTGCAGAAAGCGCATCGCTCTCAGTATTCCATACATCTAGCTTCCAACAAGATGTATCAGGATATACGAGAGAGTGTGTGATGGTATGGCATGAAGAGGGAAGTGGCACAGTTTATATCCAGATGCTTAGTGTGCCAGTAGGTGAAAGCCGAGAGGCAGAGGCCAGGAGATTTACTCCAGCCATTACCCATTCCAGAGTGGAAGGGGGAGCACATTACTATAAATTTTGTGTCCGGACTTCTACGATCTCTAGGAAGGAAAGACGCGATTTGGGTCATCATTGACAGGTTGACCAAGTCGGCCCACTTTTTACCTTTCAAGTTAGGTTTGTCTACGGAGAAGTTGGCAAAGATGTATGAGAGGCAGATCGTAAGGATACATGGAGTTCCCGTCAGCATAGTCTCGGATTGGAATAGTCGTTTTACTTCTCATTTCTAGAGGAGTTTGCAGGCGAGTTTGGGGACCAAGATCAAGTTCAGTACTGTATATCATCCCCAAACAGATGGCCAGTCAGAGAGGACTATTCAAACTCTCGAGGATATGTCGCGCACTTGTGTACCAAATTTTGGGGGTTCTTGGGAGGACTATCTCTATTTGGTAGAGTTTGCTTACAACAACAGCTACTAGGCTAGTATAGAGATATCACCATTTAATGCTCTGTACGGTCGGAGATGTCGTACTCCCTTGCCTTGGGATGATGTTGGAAAAAGATTTTTGATAGGGCCAGAGATGGTTGTGGAGATCAGAGACAGACTTCGACTGGCGCAGGACCGACAGCGGTATTGGGCCGATAGCCACCAGAGACCTTTAGAGTTTGAGGTATAGTTTTAGATTTTTATTTTGTTCTTATTATTGGTTATTTGTTATAGATTAAGTTCTTAAGGTTGTATTTTATTCTAGGTTGGTGGTTTGGTATTTTTGATGATTTCTTCGACTCGAGACACGATTCATTTCGGTGGAGGCGGAAAGCTTAGTCCGTGATTCATCGGACCTTTCACTATTCTTGAGAGGGTCGATTCAATTGCTTATAGACTATACTTGCCACCTGTATTGGAGGGAGTGCACAACGTGTTTCACGTGTCACAGTTGAGACGGAATATGGCAGATCATAGTCACATGTTGGATCACTCAGAGATAGAGGTGGGCCCTACTCTTAGCTATCTAGAGAAGCCAGTTGAGATTCTAGATCAGAGAGAAAAGGTGTTGAGGAACCAGACTATTCCCTTGGTATGCGTCGCATGGAGGTATCACTCTCCGGGAGAGTCTACTTCGGAGAGAGAGGATGAAATGCGAGAGCGTTACCCATATTTGTTTGTGCCTTGAGGTATGTTCTTTTCTAGGTATGTTCTGTTCTTTTCTGTTCTATTATGTTTATTTTTTGGGGTAGTTTTTGTCTTTGAATTTTGAGGACGAAATTATTTTAAGGGTGGTAGACTTGTCACTACCACATTTTCTAGGAGAGGGTATTTTAGTCATTTCATAATTAATTAAATATTGTATATGTTGTATAATTATTTATTTTATTATTTAATTATTGTTAGATGTTAGTTTATTGTTTTGGACTTATGTTAGTGGAACTAACTAGCTTAGATTAGATTCATGGACCAACATTTACAATTAGTTAGAATTGAGCCCAATTATAAGCTCATTTATTATGAGGAGGATTAGTTTAATTAAACCATTAGACTAGAATCTTCTCTCCTTAATTATTTCTTTATGAGAGGCCCCAAGGGGTATATTGGACATTACATAGTAGCTTGAGGGAGGGGCTAAGGGGGCCAGCCTATTTAAAAGAGGGGAAAAAATTCTCTCCTCTTTTTATTTCAAATCTAGATCTAGAATTTTCCTCAACCAAATTCCTTCATTTCCATATTATTTTTCTACCAAATTTCTTCCCAATTCCTTTTCAAATCAACATTAGAGACTAGTAGAGCAAGGATCTAGAAGGAGGAAGCAAGGATCTACAAAGAGGAGCAAGGATCTACAAGTTGAAGGCCAATTTTACCAATTTTGGAGGTTGCATTGGAAATCCATCTTCTAATAGGTATAATTCAGTTTTACCCTTTAATTAGGTCCTAAATTTGAGATTTAACCATGAGAAACCACCCCACATGCATAGGCTACCCATAGAAATTGAAATTAGGTTCATAGGAGGCCTATGGAGAAAGTTATGATATATTTTGTGTCAATTTTAGGGGAATTCCGATATTGACACATGTTGTGGTTGTCAATTGATCAATTAGACCAAACTGACATGGGTTTGTTTATTTTTGGATAGTGTCGTGTCCATAATTGGATAGGTGTAGGCAGTATCCCAATAATTTGGTGATACGTGTTAATTTGGGGGATTTTCTTCCGATACGGGACTTTGTGCATGTCACATTTTGACACGGACATGTAGTTATGTAATTGACTCTTTGTATTGTTCATAAATAATATTTTAGACTTGCTCGTGTCCTTCGGGTACGTTTGGTTGTGTGGTGGACTCGTATCGCAAGCGTATCATAGATCTAGTGTGATACGGGTGCGATGCACTCCACGTGTTTGTTTTATTGCTCTTTAATTCAATGTAACCTATGTATATATGTTAGTATGATATAATATGTATGAAATATATGTATATGTCTATGTATCTATAGTATATTGTGTACATAAGTATATGTAGCTTGGTGTTATGTAGATCTATTGGTGTATATGTGTATATATATATATATATATATATATATATATATATATATATATGAGGGTATATGTATATTGATATCTTGTATCTAGTAGTATTTGGTTATGATGTATAGATGAAGGTATGTTTACTTGGGTGTCTATATATATATATATATATATATATATATATATATATATATATTGGTAAGTGTATATCTATGTATATATATATAGATGTATCCATATATATATGTATATAGATGTGTGAGGTTATGTGTGTGCAAGAGGGGGGGCTCGGACAGGAAATAGCAACAAAAATAGCAACAGCAACAGCAAACAACAATAACAACAGCAAATGAGGTTATGTGCGTGCAAGAGGGGGGGCTCGGACAGGAAACAACAACAGAAATAGCAACAGCAACAGCAACAGCAAACAGCAACAACAAACAGCGATAGCAACAACAACAACAAACAGCGATAGCAACAACAACTACACGAGCAGCAGCAGCAGTCTCCAAGAGGAGCAGTGGCAGCAGGGTATCAACTATCTATGTGAGTTTGTAATTTGATACGTTAGTTTCTTTAGTATTTTATTTAAATAGTTAGTTTAGATAGTTAACTAGTAATAGTTATTGTTAGTTAACTAGTTATTTAGTTATCAAGTTAGTAGTATCAAGTTAGCTAGTTATCTATACATATGTATCTCATGTATCCCTAGTAGTATGTATTTGTATATGGGCCTGTATGTATATAAGTATTAGTAATTAGTGATTAGTTAGTAGTTGTATTAGATAAATATATGTTAGTCATTAGTTTTGGGTAGTTAATATATATGACGATTTGAATGACCTTGAGATACCAAGGTAAAGGTTGAGGTATTGAGGATACTCAAGGTATTTGAGTTGGGTATCATGATGAGTGTTTAGTGGTGCGATACCGAGTTGGTTCGAAACCAAGGTATCCATTTAGCATTTGTAATTAGGATTAGTATATTTAATATTGATTGAAAATGCATATATGCTATTTCATATATCTTGTTTGCGTATCTTTTGATACGGTATCTTAGTATCCTAAGTTTAGCTTGTATGGCCTAGATTCTTAGTGTATGAACCTAATATCATAGAGATAGACTCATACAACCTAAAAATAGGTAGTTTGACAAAGTTTGACTGGTTTGACTTAGAGTTGACCTAGTTTGACTATTGTGACTTAGAAATAACTCTTTGACCTAGATATTGACCAATTTAACTTATTTTTATTCTGAAACTTTGTATTTATATTATATTCCATATCTAGGTCTTCGAGTAACCGTACTGGACATCTGTGATACTTTGCACTAGGTTTCAGGCAAGTACATTCTCTGATAGTTTCTCGTTTATGATATCCTCTATGTTCATTATATCTAGTATAGATATCCTTGATTTCTTGACATGATGGTTATACGGATTGGTATATCCGGATCTCGTCATGAGATATTATTCCTTGGTATTTATGGTATATCTTATGCAAGCATTATTTTATTGTTCTTCTGGTACATGTACAGACATTGGTTCATGAGGAGAGTAGCGCCCTTCTTGTGGAAACCCGTGTCATGACGTACCATGGTTGGATCCACTATACCAGTCATGGGTGGGAAGTATTTTAGTGTAGATATGTGATCATACCCTCCTTGTGCATGTCTTATTCCTTGTGAGTGTTGATCATATACCGCACGTATGACTAGCTAGGCCTTATCCTTGTGCAAGTTCTTTGTGCAAGTTCCCAAGCCGATTACATGTTTAAGCTAGTACTCACTCACTTAGTCATTAGTATTCTTGTTCATTGCCATATTGTTCATTCTTTTATTTATTTCCAATATTTTATTTATTGTATATCTCTTGTATCTATTGTTGCATCTTGTATATTCATATCTATTTACTGTTACTTAGTTTATATCATTGATTAGAATTGCTATTAGAGATGTACTATGCTCCTTTTCTGATTGGATATATTTATCCCAGATGACACTAAGGAGTGGTACCGTACTCATTACGGGCCTCAAGATGTTGTGGGCTTAGAGACAGAGACCCTAGCTCAAGAGGGACTCATCCCGCCTGAGACAGATGACCCGGGACTCATAGATTAGATGTTTAGTTTCTCTTGTACTGGATTTGTTTCTAGCTTACTATTTAGTATTTTTTTCTGAATCATTGATATTATTATTGACTCATGAGTTGTATTGTGACTATTCTATTCTTTTATCATATTTGTACTATTCTCCATCTTAGATCTGTGATTGAGTATATTGATATTATTGGTGGCATATTATATTGCTAGATAGATTACCCAAACAACGTTCTACTGCCGATTCTGCGGTGTAGGCTTGGTGTTGTTCCCGACTTGCATCCCTACACCAGGTATGGGTTGTGACAAACATCCCTGTGTACGACATAGGGATTAGTTGAAAGAACTACGTAGTTGGAATCTTCACTATCAGTTTCGGAATGGGGAAGATTACTACCCCCAGCCCCAGATTCTGAAGAATGGGGATTCTCGTGAAGAATGAGCTCCCGTCTTCGAGAAAGAATATTTTGGTATAATCCTTCAAAAGAGTCGACGAGTTGGTAAAATCTCCTCTTTCTGGGTGTTCTTGAAGAACTTCGTCTTGATTGTCTCCCGTCACGGGGAAGATGCGAAGCCATGTATGCTGAAGCAAAGAGTGATTCGTTATCATACTCCTGGTTGTCAGCTGCTATGCCTAGTTTTAGGAGACATAATATAGGTTAATAGGTCAAACACAGACCGCTTTATTGATGCACAACAATATTAGATTACAACTCTATGACAATTATAATGATGTTCATTAGAAAATACTATTATAACATCAAATGGGTCTCTCTCTTTACGCTTTTGTATAATAAGTTCACGTAAATCAAAAATAGGAACAGAAGGGAGGAAGAGGGTAGACAATACATTTTTACATGAAATATATTGAATCTTCTATGCATATTTTGGATCCCTAGTGTATAGAGTGATGTACTTGCTTGATTGGCAAGCGATTCTTCACTTCTTAAGCCTTTTTCCTTCACGGATGAGAGAAAATTATCTCTAGGAGTCCTCTTATGTGTAAGTGCACAATCAACATATTGTGAAGAGGTTGGTCCTGCTTGGCATACTTTCTGTGGTGTAGGCAGAGTTGGCGCAGTTTGACCACGTATATTTGATTTTGTATGAAGGTATTGATGTGGCACACTAATAGTAGGCTTCTGACGAGTGAAGCATAACTTTTCCTCCGTTGTGTGCATAATCATGATGTCAAGAGAATGATTCTCCCTGAAAAATATCTTATTTGTGCACTTGTAGTCTTTCTCTTTGAAGAGTGTACATGTAGAGAGATTGGTTTGGACAGTAGTGTCCATGAGTTGCGTGCCCCGCATATTACAACCAATATGTGTAGGAACAAAAGCTTGGGTGTGGATTACCCTTTGCTTAAAATTGCACGAGTTGTATGAATTATATCCCTTGTTTAATGCATGGGACTCAGAAGCTTGGGTGTGGATCACCCTTTGTTTGAAATTGCGAGAGTTGCGCAAAATGCATCCCTTGTTTAACGCAAGGGACTTAGAATCTTGGGTGTGGATCACCCTTTTCTTGAAATTACACGAGTTGCATGAATTGTATCCCTTGATTAATGCAAGAAGATTGTCCACCAAGTTATTGATCTGAACAGAATTGAGAGGGGAACTCTCGTCAATGAGAATGCTCTTTCCCTTTTTGGCAGAATCTTTGGGATATACATGACGAGGCTTGGCACCCATACTTTGCGAGTTTTTTTTGACTTGAGTGCGGATGAGGGGTGGGCACTATCCCCAGAATAGAGAATTTTTTGTATGCTTGTTGGTCGAACTTCAAGACCAAGGTCTTCTGTATCGAACCGAACGAAGCAGCATCGAGTTAAGCTATCACCTTCTCATCAAAGGAGAAATTCGTTCCCAGCAGAGTCGCCATTTGTTTACGAAGAAAAGTTTATACGAAACTTTTGTGTTACAAACTTTTGAAAAGAAAAAAAACTACAAGAGATCCTAAAAAGGAATCTAAGTACAGTTGGTTCTAAAAAAGTATAACTATAGAGATCTGATCTGCGAACGATCACTTTACTCCTTGGACCACTCGACGACAAAAAAATACAGAGAACTGAAAGAAATGCAAAGAATGTTGTGAACAACTTGAAGAGTTGGGCAATAAGAAAGCTTTGGCACAACGGCACGAGAAGCTTCTATCTCTCTCCTTCTGTTCTTCAACTTCAAAGACTTAAGAATTCCAGCACTTTTCTCTGTATATGTACTATGTCTGTCTGTCTGTCTATAATTGTTGTACAAAACCTGTATTTATAAAGTTTATGAGCGATTTTGAGAGTATGCGCGCACTTTGGACAGTCAATATTATTTTACATTGTGCGTTTATTTTTGGTGAACTAACACCCTATGTTCTGAATGATTGGGTGCACAACTTAATGCATGCTTGACACGTAGCTTCCTATAAAAGGAAAGCATAGGTCGTGGGGACAGTTATTTGTATATTTTTCACGAGAAGCATTGTAACGCCCCACAACCGCTCGGAGCGTTACGCTGAGTCGGACTGAATAAATCAAATGCTGGTTACATTTGAAATGTCGGATTTTGGGAAGAAGGATTAATCGAGTTGGTTTTAATGTGCAGATGGCTAGCGGGATCGATGGAAATCAGGTGTTCGTTCAGAACAGTACTGAATAGCTGGATGGAAACGATAATGCCGTCTTCCTTAGTCTGATCGGTCGGATGATTTGGAGAGCACGGCCTGCTCGCACGGTCATACCAGTTGAGTAGATCGCGCTTGCATCGGACCACGGGTTCAAGGGATTGGCCGTATCGGCAGGACAGGATGCCTAACGGATTCAAACATTGTGAGTGGGCTCTTTCCCTTCTCCTCTACTCCTTCATGCCTAATAATATGGAAAACACGTAAAGGCTTGAACACTTGGGCTGAAACATCGGGAAGCACTACACTGAGGCATGCATAGAGTGTGCGTCGTGGGCTTGGTAGGATTGTGGCTTGAATAGTTTACGCGTTGGATAGTTGGATACGATAGCTGGATTATTCATTTGAGGCAATCGGTTGGATTACTTGGGATTATGCTTGGACGGCTGGAAATATACAAGTTGGAATGATACAATTAAGGTAAATGGGAATATCAAAAATATCGGGAATTCAGGCGAGCGAACGTGCATCTGTGCGCGTGTATCACAAGGATGCTTTGTCTTGCAAAGCAGGCAGTTGTGGTTCAAAACTGAACAACTGTATCGGCGAGGGCGTTGTGTCGTTTGATGGGGCATCGTGCCACGAATGTGACATTGTGCCACTGAGACGGTATTGTGCCATGGGATTGCTTTGAGCATGGGTGTTGCACCATTTCAGAATACATTGTTGTAAAGCGGCAATGTGAAACACTAGGTATTTTTGGTGCCTTGGGATATATATTTTGAGGTCGAGATTTGGACTTCTTGGAAGAACATGTTGTAAGAATGGTTATGGATACTTCGGTTGGGTTTATCGATGGAACGAGTCTAGGATCGCTTGGGGCGAGAATGTTCGATCCTCTCGTCATACCTACGTGTGTCTGCATGTCACGGACAACTTGTGCAAAGGTTTGGCACTTTCCCCGAAACGGTTTTTATCCGGGGCACTGGAGCCGTTTTGATCCGGAGGGAAACATTCGATTCGCGTTCAGTCGCGATGCATTGCGGGACCTCCAGCGGGGCTTGCTACCCGGGCTGATAGGGCGTGCCGTAATGCTTGAGATATGTCCTGTATGGCTCTGCCAGTGACTTCATATAGATAAGAGTTGGCTTGCTTTACTTTGGTTGGTTTGTGCATCGTGTAGGCGCGGCCACCTTGCCTCGGCAAGAGTGTGCACTCGAGATTGGGATATAAACTGTTGGTTGAGGATGGATATTGAGGCGAGACTGATGGTTCGATATGTTATCGTGCAAGCGATGACATTGAGTTAGACGGGTCGGCTATATATAAACTGCTTGTCGTTTGGTTTGAGAATGAATGCTTGCATGCTTAAACTGCTTTACTGCTTTCCTTAACATGTCATCCATATGCCATGAAACGAATCTAGGATTCAACTAGAAAGATCACCATTTAACTGTGTGCATTCACTACTTTACTTAGTGTCGGCTTAGACGAGTGGGTTACCCCGTTCACCAGTACGGTTGTGTACTGACCCACGTTTGTAGGCAATATTTTAGGTACACAGGCGTAGTGGTGCTGCTTGGATATACGGGACAAGATGTATGAACTGTAAGTACCTTTGTGGGCTAGAGAAAGAGCAAGAGTTATTTCATCGTCTCTGTGGCATCGCCTTTGTGGCAATGACTCGGGGCATCTCATTTGGACCCTATCGTGAGCCTCGCTGCGTATACTCTGATGTGTGCTTGGTACACAATTGGCTTCCGCTGTAACTTGGTTGTTTCGATGATAACTTTCGTGTTTAACAACATCGCCTTGTACGAGCGCAATTCCAGGCTCGTACGGCATCACGTCCCGAATAGAACGATTGTCCCGCGGGAGAGCTGCAACGTGGTAATTTCACGTTCAGCGGGGACTATTAGGCTCGCGGGAGTTTAGGGCGTGACATATTGGTATCAGAGCGCCTGGTTCATTTCTTCGGACTTGGTCCTTCGCTTCATCACAAACTCTAAATAGCTTCCGCGTGTCATTTAGCTCTTGACTCTACTCAGTGCCGCATCAGATGTTTCATGCAATAAGTCTATTTATTGCCGGTTTTGGCTGCATATTATTCTGTGTTGGGATGCCTTGGTTGGTTTTCGTAGGATCGCTTAGCCTCGTTAGGCGTTGTTGCATTCGTGCAGCAAGTTGGTTAGCGTTGTTGCATTTGTGCAACAAGTGTGGGCTTTTTGTTGGGTTGGCTTGGCTTATCATTTGGGAGTTCCTGATTGCCTCAATGGATCAGTTGGTTGGCTAACAAGATTTGGTTAAGCGGAATGTTTTGGGTAGAAACATTCGATGAGAATGGATCCTTGCACGAGTTGCTCGTCAAGTGATTGTGTTGGATAGAAGTTGGAATTTCGACTGTGGCGCATCGGTTGGGCAGATTTGAGTTGGCTCGGGAATATCAGGATAAGTTGGCATGAGTTGCTCGTACACTAAAGGTGTGGAACCGTTGGGTATTGGGTTGGACTACTTGGAATGCAATCGTTGCACGATTGCTTGTGTTGCGAAAGTATCAGGCGGTTTGAGAATAGCTGGGAGCAGTGAGAATGGAACATAGCACGAGTTGCCTAACGAGATTGATGGTTAAAGAATTGGCTAAGTTTTTGTGTCAGACTTAAGATGGGGAATGGCATGATCACACCTAAGGGATGGTTCGAACGGATTTTTGGATTCGTGTAAGGAAACGTAATATGAGTAGCGAATTGATTCGAAGTGGTATATGGGATCAAATGTGTTAAGCAAGGCATTGGAAATATTTTGGTTGGACATCTATTGGAATTGCCTGAACGGACTCGGATAACGAATACAAGTCGGTTGGTGCAAATCGATTGAGTTGGAAAGAGTAAAAATGGAGCAAGCGAATATTGAGTTATGATTCGACAGAATCACCTCGGAATAGTCGGTTTGGGATAGACGCTGGTTGACGCAGATTTTGCACGAGGACAACTATATTTCCAAGTGGTATATGGTGCAATAGAATTTGACTCGGGTATCCTTCGATATATTAGACTTGAGAACTCAAGGATGGAGTCGTGCAAATGGAATTTTGGGCAAAATGGTGCAACGATGGTAGACGGATTCTTCGGAAAGACGTGGACGGATTGCGGCAACAACGGAAGGCAAAGATTTTGGCGGATTGATTTCTGAAGATAGCTAAATGTGGGAGCAACGTTGGAACAAATCACTGTGCTGCTCGAGTAAATTGGACGTGCATTGTGGAACGCAGCAAATGGATAAGAATTGGAGCAAGTCTTGGGTTTTGAGAATCATTGCAATTTGTAGTGCGAGAATCGAACATGCAATTCGGAAATTTGATGGATTCAGGGCAGAACGATGGATTGATGGTAGACGGTTTCAACGAGCACATTGCTCGGATTCGGGAGTTCGCACGGATGGGATGGTTGGAATTTTGATTCGGGTTTGCAGATGAGATGTAGCATGGTTTATAATAACTGTCCATCGTGATGATTACAATTATCGAGCGTAGCTTCGGGACAGCTGACCCTAAGCGACTTGACCGCTGAATCGGATATGGATATGGTAGACCCATAGAACGACCCTTGAGGCGGCGTATTTGGGAATACGTCGAGGGCAGATGTGAGCAATGAGATTTGGCTTATCGACTGAGGGTTGGATTTGAGAGACCCTTGGGATAGTCTTCAGCTGAAGATGCAGCCAGAAGATCGAAGCAATGGTGGAAGTAGCCTAGTCAACTGATGAGATTCAGAGTCACAGATTTTATCTCGATGGCATCGCCTCTGACTCATCGTGCCCTGGAAGGGAATAGCATTCATATGAATGGACGACTGTGGCGGCTCGTTCAGATCAAATCCTTGCGAATACTGGAAGGGACAGACGTGCTTCAGATTTACAAGATATCTCGAAACTATTCTGGGAAACGTGCTCGTTCGGAAGGCAAGGGTGATATTCTATGCTTCGAGGTAGTGGAAGCAGTGCGAAGAACTATTCCATGTGCAACCTAAGAATTATGGCGAGTGTGTCCACGTTGAAATCGTGGCGACACAAATCCCTTTGGCGTGGCGGTGAGATCTTCGTGGATCACACGAACCTCAATATAGATGTTCACCCTGTGAGATTTTGAGATGGCAAGAAATGTGTTGGGCTGAACTGATCTAAGCAAAGTTGATATTTGGGTAAGTCGCATAGCTGGGGTAGATCAGTTGAGATGATCGTTTGGTGCATGAGATATATTTCGAGATATTGCTAGTACTGATTTTCAGAAATAGTTGGATGGATTGAGTTGGAACACGAACTGATTGAGTCGGTAGAAAATCTGCATAATTGAGAATAGTTCTCAAGTGAATGTGTTGGAATGGGAATTGTGTTTGGTTCAATTGGGAGCAAAGCAAATAGACGCCTCGAATATAAAAATACCCTTGTAACTTGTTCAAATTTGCTATCGCATAGCTCGGCTGAAATGTATGTATTTTAGGGACGCCTTAAATACGTGTACGATCCAAAACTAAGCGATACGAGAAATTCGTGTTGAGCTGCAAGGAGGATATGGGAATTCGTGAAAATTTATTCGAGCGTTCAGCAGAACGAGATATTGTGTCAGAAATAGTGAATATGAGAGTTGCATAGAGCAGATCTATGGAATTGGATTCTGGCATGCTAGTAAGGAATGAGTACCAGCACAGTTCGTGGACGAACCTGATTCTAAGTGGTATATTATGTAACGCCCCACAACCGCTCGGAGCGTTACGCTGAGTCGGACTGAATAAATCAAATGCTGGTTACATTTGAAATGTCGGATTTTGGGAAGAAGGATTAATCGAGTTGGTTTCAATGTGTAGATGGCTAGCGGGATCGATGGAAATCAGGTGTTCGTTCAGAACAGTACTGAATAGCTGGATGGAAACGATAATGCCGTCTTCCTTAGTCCGATCGGTCGGATGATTTGGAGAGCACGGCCTGCTCGTACGGTCATACCAGTTGAGTAGATCGCTCTTGCATCGGACTACGGGTTCAAGGGATTGGCCGTATCGGCAGGACAGGATGCCTAACGGATTCAAACATTGTGAGTGGGCTCTTTCCCTTCTCCTCTACTCCTTCATGCCTAATAATATGGAAAACACGTAAAGGCTTGAACACTTGGGCTAAAACATCGGGAAGCACTACACTGAGGCGTGCATAGAGTGTGCGTCGTGGGCTTGGTAGGATTGTGGCTTGAATAGTTTACGCGTTGGATAGTTGGATACGATAGCTGGATTATTCATTTGAGGCAATCGGTTGGATTACTTGGGATTATGCTTGGACGGCTGGAAATATACAAGTTGGAATGATACAATTAAGGTAAATGGGAATATCGAAAATATCGAGAATTCAGGCGAGCGAACGTGCATCTGTGCGCGTATATCACAAGGATGCTTTGTCTTGCAAAGCAGGCAGTTGTGGTTCGAAACCGAACAACTGTATCGGCGAGGGCGTTGTGTCGTTTGATGGGGCATCGTGCCACGAATGTGACATTGTGCCACTGAGACGGTATTGTGCCATGGGATTGCTTTGAGCATGGGTGTTGCACCATTTCAGAATACATTGTTGTAAAGCGGCAATGTGAAACACTAGGTATTTTTGGTGCCTTGGGATATATATTTTGAGGTCGAGATTTGGACTTCTTGGAAGAACATGTTGGAAGAATGGTTATGGATACTTCGGTTGGGTTTATCGATAGAACGAGTCTAGGATCGCTTGGTGGGGCGAGAATGTTCGATCCTCTCGTCATACCTACGTGTGTCTGCATGTCACGGACAACTTGTGCAAAGGTTTGGCACTTTCCCCGAAACGGTTTTTATCCGGGGCACTGGAGCCGTTTCGATCCGGAGGGAAACATTCGATTCGCGTTCAGTCGTGATGCATTGCGGGACCTCCAGCGGGGCTTGCTACCCGGGCTGATAGGGCGCGCCGTAATGCTTGAGATATGTCCTGTATGGCTCTGCCAGTGACTTCATATAGATAAGAGTTGGCTTGCTTTACTTTGGTTGGTTTGTGCATCGTGTAGGCGCGGCCACCTTGCCTCGGCAAGAGTGTGCACTCGAGATTGGGATATAAACTGTTGGTTGAGGATGGATATTGAGGCGAGACTGATGGTTCGATATGTTATCGTGCAAGCGATGACATTGAGTTAGACGGGTCGGCTATATATAAACTGCTTGTCGTTTGGTTTGAGAATGAATGCTTGCATGCTTTACTGCTTTCCTTAACATGTCATCTATATGCCATGAAACGAATCTAGGATTCAACTAGAAAGATCACCATTTAACTGTGTGCATTCACTACTTTACTTAGTGTCGGCTTAGACGAGTGGGTTACCCCGCTCACCAGTACGGTTGTGTACTGACCCACGTTTGTGGACAATATTTCAGGTACACAGGCGTAGTGGCGCTGCTTGGATATACGGGACAAGATGTATGAACTGTAAGTACCTTTGTGGGCTAGAGAAAGAGCAAGAGTTATTTCATCGTCTCCGTGGCATCGCCTTTGTGGCATTGACTCGGGGCATCTCATTTGGACCCTATCGTGAGCCTCGCTGCGTATACTCTGATGTGTGCTTGGTACACAATTGGCTTCCGCTGTAACTTGGTTGTTTCGATGATAACTTTCGTGTTTAACAACATCGCCTTGTACGAGCGCAACTCCAGGCTCGTACGGCATCACGTCCCGAATAGAACGATTGTCCCGCGGGAGAGCTGCAACGTGGTGATTTCACGTTCAGTGGGGACTATTGGGCTCGCGGGAGTTTGGGGCGTGACAAGCATGGCATGTACGACACTCATAACTGCTCACTATCAGTTAGGATAGTATGCTTACTTTAGAAGTCGTCTGGAGACCGGGGCACTTTTTAAGAAGTTGGCACATCGGCGCACTTTTGAAAAAGTTGTCACAGCGACACTTTTGAAGAAATTGGCATAACGGCGCACTTTTGAAAAAATTGGCACAACGGCGCACTTTTGAAGAAGTTGGCACAGCGACGTACTTTTGAAGAGATTGGCACAATGATGCACTTTTGAAGAAGTTGGCACAGCGACGCACTTTGAAGAAGTTGGCACAGTGGTGCACTTTAAAAATGTTGGCCCAATGACGCACTTTGAAGAAGTTGGCACAGCGGCACACTTTAAAGTGATTGATTCGTACTGGCCGCTAAATAACAACTTGGGTCTGCGTACCGCAGCTCAGCTGTAATGATGACTTCTGACTCTTCAGTTTCTTCTTCTGTCAGCTGTCAATCTGCTGCATTAAATGCTGAGAGAGAGAAGATCATTTTTGTGCCAACTTTCATAACCCAAAGAAAGTGTGCCATCTTCCGAAAGTGCGACAAAGTATTGAGCACTAAAAAAGTGTGCGTCTTTCTTCTGAAACAAGTAGAAAGTGCGCCAAAAAGATAGAAAGTGTGCCATCTTTCCACTATTGGGTTTATTTTTAGAAAACTACACCGTCTTTATGAGGCGCACTTTTTATGCTTTTATAGTTGCACCTCACCCAACTACGGAGCATACGCTCCCCATTTCTCTTTCTGTTACTAAAGACGCACATCATGCATCCACGCGGGCTGACCTTGTCCATGCGACAGTCGGGGCTGTGAAGAAATATGCTCAATGTCCAAATTTTGGCAAAGAAAAGTACTACGAAGCTAGAAGTTCAGGTGCTAAGGCATGTTCTATGCGGCCACAGCATAAGCCGCATAAGAAGAACAATACGACACTGGTCGACAACCGCAGGAAAATAGCCACATGCGGCCAGGACAACCACAGAAGTTTCATCTTTGATCGAATCTCACGCAGTGCTGACTCCATGCGTCTTGCTGAGAAAAGGGAACATGTGAACTTGGACTCTTCATACTACGTACCGGGGCGTGCTAGGACGAAAAAGTCTAGGACAATGCGAGCTCGCGAAGCTCAAGTAATTTCTCATTCGACCGATAGTCGGTAGGCGCCGCTTACTATGCGTGCTCCTGATAGAAAGTCATACAAAATTGGCCAATGCATCCAAAGAGTCTTTTGTTGGCAAATTGGGCAAGTTCTTATACGAACCCCAGGTCAGGAAGCAAAGTCAACACCTACACACCCATGTGCTTGGTCTACCTAGGCTCATAAGAAGGGTGCAAAGATAATTTCACCCTCCTTGACTTGCGCAATGTGATCAATCACAAGCGTAGAGTGAGGAAAACAACTACGGCTGTGAAGTGTCCTCCCCAAGGCATTACTGTGCCAACATTATCATCAACGTAGCTCCTCCCCTCAGGGTAAAACTGTATAGGAAAGCACCTGAGCCTCTAGTTGTTCACCTCCATACACTGATTCGACCACCCAAGGAAGTTTCGACACCTAATACGACTTTCGAACCTCTAGAATGCCAACATTATCATCAACGTAGCTCCTCCCCTCAGAAGTGAGTCTCCTTTGTCTGTAATGAAGAATGCCAACACGCTTTTGATGACTTCAAGGAGTACCTCATGAATCCCCCAATATTGGTGGCCCCCGTTGTGGGGAGACCCTTCTTGCTATATGTGCAGGCAATGGATTACTCCCTCGGGACTCTGCTATCCTATAAAAGCAACGTAGGTCACAAATATGTTATATATTATCTCAATAGAATGATGGTTTGCGTAGAGCACATGTATAACCCCATCAAGGACTGCCTCATACTAGTCTTCGCTATTCAGAAGACCCGACATTAAGTGGTAGGACAAATGATCCATGCTATCTCGTGAGTTAATCCTCTTAGGGTCCTTATGACTAAACCCGTTGCGCTCAACTCTCGCCTAGACACATGGGCAATACTGATATCACCATAAAACATGGTATTTGTCCCGCAAAAGGCGGTCAAAGGACAAGCTTTGGCAAATTTCCCTGCATCCAATCCTACAACGGAAACCTCAAAGATCTATGAGGATATCCCAGACGAGGTAGTGGACTCAGACATGACCACAAGCACAAAAGTCGTTTGGCGAATATTCTTCGACGGTGCATCAAGAATAGGGCCCAAAGGCAATATTGTCTCTAGCGTCAGGATAGTACTGATTTTCCCACACGATCTGGTCATCAACCGCTCTTAATCTCTTATAGAGCCATGCTCCAACAATGTGGCAGAGTACAACGCCCTCATCATTAGGCTCTAACCCGCTAAACAAGTGGGAGTTTACTACTTAGAGGCCTACAGCAACTCCAAATTGATATTCAATCAAGTCCGAGGTGATTACGAAGTCCAGAATGAAGACTTGATTTCCTACCACCAAGTCGTGCTCGTCATTATTTCCATTTTTGAGGGGTTCTTCATAGAGCACGTCCCTCGACTTCAAAACATCGAGGCTGACGCTCTGGTCGGCCTCGCAGCCACTTTAGTTGTTCCAGCCAATACTCATGAACTGATTACCGTGTTCGGCCAAGAGCTGGTATGCCCGAAGAATAACCTCTATCTGTGCCTGAGCTACTAAATAAAGATGTGCACCGACTCCCAACATTGGAGACTCCCATTCATCGACTACGCAGTTTATGGAATTCTCTTCGAGAATCCAAAATAAGCCACTTCCATCAGAAAACGTTTCCTCCTGTTCTATTACGATATGGCTACCAAAATTTTGTATCGTCGTTTCTACTACGGTCTTCTCTATGATGTCTATCGAATGCAGAAGTGAAGCAGGCTCTCTGCAAGGCTCACAACGGGATATGTGGTGCCCATCAGCCCAGACCCAAGCTATAAAATTGTCTCCAGAGAATGGGTTACTATTGGCCGACAATGGTAGCGGAGGTTGTTGACTATACGAGGAAGTGCCAAGCGTGCCAAATCTACGTAGACTTTACCCACCAACCCTCGGAGTTCTTACACCTGTCTGTTGCATTTTGGTCATTCGAAGCCTGGGTTATGGTGTAAACCTCCTAACCCAAAATTAGGCCTACTTAGCTTAGATAGTGAAATTAGGGCTAGTTGAACCCAATTAGCAATAGAACACGACATTTGATTTAACTATACAATATTTATAGTCGCTTAGCGCACCTTACCGTTGCTTCAAAAATTGTAGCACTACACTAGCCATTGCCTATCTACAAATTTCATAACCTTGTCCTAGACGCGCCCGCCTACCATTCTGACCTTTTTGTAACTTATAATTATGCTCTCTGGTGCTACATTTTAGTTGCACAACATTCATCGCGGACGTTTATAATAAATTCTAATTATAATACGACTTTGTACCCTTGTGTGTTCCAATCGAAATTGGGAACACAATCTTGACCGTTTTGTACAACCCAAAATTTATTAATATTCTATACTGTATCCTCTACATCCCTGACACTTGTGTCCCACCTAATTTTAATCCTATGTACTTCTAAGTAATTCCAGAACACCATGCGCGGTAATTTAATTAATTAAAACCCAATTTCTATCTTTGTGCAATTTTCTAATTGTTGGGCACTTTTATGCAAAAGCGCATTGAGGTATCCACACCATTGGACAATACATGAAGAAATCCAACTTTCCCCTTCATAGGAATTTTTTCCATAATTTTTTAGAATGTGCAACGCTCACATCGCCCCCATTTAAATTCTAGCCTTGTATTTAATTAATGCAAATTCTAGCCCTCCAAACATCCCCATGGCAAGCCCAAGGCCCAATTCCAAGAGATGTTGACCAAGTCAAACCTTTTTAGGTCAACCCAACACCATGTATAAATACCTCCCTTTCTTTATTTTTCCCCAAAACCTAAAACCAAACCAAAATTCCTAGCCGACTACTATTCACCTTCCTCCCTCCTTTCCTGTGCCCGACCCCTCCGCCAACCACCGGCCGGAGTTGCCCCCAACCGCTGGATCTCACCTCGACAACTCCTCCTCTACGATCCCTCGACCACCACCGAAGCCCCTCTCGACTCGCCGGATGAACACCAGCAGCATCTCCCTCGTCGTCTCCTTCATCACCACCTCCAGCTTACCTCTTCTCTTCCTTCCCCACGACTGGAGCCGGAGCCCAACCACCCTGCCTCGTCGGACCACCACCTGTTGTACGACCTCCTCTCCGCCCATTCTCCTCCTACCAGCACCACCACTAACCACCTGAATCACACCACCAACACCACCTGCATCGAGCAGTACCACCCCCGACCTCCGGCCATCTCCTCTATGTCGTCCTCCTCGACATTTTCCCGGAGCTGCACTTCGACCACCTCTACAGCAGCCGGACCTCCATTACCCCTTCCCTGTCCTCCTTCCTCCCTGCTCCTCCTCGGCCGCCTGAGCATGGCCGGAACAGTAAATTCTGGTCATCCTCTTCCAGGATATTCGTCATCATCACAACTACCATACATTATCACCACCACCACCATTCACCTGGCCCCTCCCTGTGTCCCTGCTCCTCCTCCTCGACCACAGCCCCCTTCATAAACGGACCTCCCCCTGGCCGGACCTTCCTTCCCCACTGGCCGGAGTATCAACCCTACCACCATCAAAAGTAAACACCATCATCATCATCATCTTATTTACACCATCACCATCATCATCTTATTTACACCATCACCATCATCATATCAAATCAATATCATCACCCACATCATCGTCCTCATCAACATCATCATCCACATCATCGTCCTCGTCATCACCATTATCCACATCACCATCCTTGTCATCACCATCATCCACATCATTATCCCCATCATCATCATTGTCCACACCAGCGACCTAATCAATATTATTATCTCATTACCATCATTAACCCATTATTATCATCATTTTTATCCCTATTGCCATCATCGTCGTCAACCTCAGCGTCGTCACCGTTATTTCCGTGTGCGTACCCCGAGAGGACCGATTTGGATTATCTGCGCGACTCCAGGAGCAGGTCATTGATACTACGCAGCTTCCTTGCCAGACAAGTATACCTTGCCTTATTGTACTGTTTAAATTCTTTATTATTAGCTGCATGTTTATTATTTTAAACTGTGCGCGTCCGAGAGAGACTCGGGTGCAGTCAACGGAGGCATTGATGTTAGGACTTGTGTCTGACCTAGTGTCTAGTGGACCCACCTAAAGTTGTGGAGTTATTGGTATGACTCCCCAGGCCTTGACATATTTCTTACACGTGTTGTGAGTCTCATGTAGGGAACAGACTTGCGTATGCGGTTGGCCACCTGTACGTATAGGTCGTGCGATGGATAGGGTATAACTGCTAATAGTGATACATGCTAGAGACTTAGCAGTTATTAGTAGTCGGAGCATAGACTATTGTAGTACGAAGGTCCAATCCTTGTCCTTGTTTGGTTGTGAGGTTGGATTATCGTTCTAGCGATAGACTATGAGCCAGAGTTATGACACCGATACTTGTACTTCGTCTCGGTGTAGTAGCTACTGCGTGTTGTGGATACAACATGCATAGATCATTGAGCGGGGAAGACAATAGTAGGAGTATGGGACAGACAATTTGGTTGCCGTAGTTTCAGAGTAAACTGCGGGGCCGTAAGCCTCAGTGTTGTCCGGTTATGGGAGTATATGCTTGTCGATACATCCGGCATAGGTTACTAGCTTCGCGCTATCATGATCGGTGATATAGTCAGCATATACATCTGGTATCCAGTTTACAGCTAATGCCAAATACTTAGCCTTTGGCTCAACACTATGCTTTATACCTTTCACCTATCCATACGTACCAAGGTTGTCTTCAAAGTGCATTTCACTTAGCTGGTTAGGTCACCCTTGAGTTTTTGCAGTATTTACTTTATCGCATGCTTTTATGTATCTTGTTATGTCCCTCTGAGGACCTAGCCCTTTCCAAGTGTATTGTTTATGAGTATTCGCAGGAGCGCATATCCGAACTTGCTACGTATATTGCAATGAGGTCTTCTCTTTGAGCCCGTGATTGTTAGTTGATATTCTTATATTGTATTTATCTTGTTTATCTATATTCTGGTTCGGTAGTGAATTTGTTTACATCCGACTACCATCATAGATACTTTATATTAAGATCTAATTATAAATATTGGTTATTCATTTATATATGATTTCTGTGGATGAGATTTAGTTATGCCCTGTGACCTATATGTTTACCACTTGTGAATTGTTATTCATATTATAGCATACGTGTGTTATGGTTTCTATATATTGGAGTGCCATATTCATACGGCTGGCATGCTTACGTGTCCGGGTTCTACGTATTTTGGGACTGGGGCGTGACACATGGACATCATAGGACTGATCAGTCCACCTTCGTCTAAGGGACATCGATTTATCCTCACTATTACCAACTACTTCTCCAAGTGGGCGAAAGCTCTACCACTCGCTGAATTCAAAATGTCAAACGTAATCAGCTTCATCAAGCATCACGTCATATACTGCTTTGACTTGCCATAGATGGTCATCTACGATAATGGTCCACAGTTTGCACGTCATACTTTTTATCGATTTTGCGACAAAAACCGAATTCGAAATATAGCCTCAATGGCCTACAATGCAGCAGCAAATGGTCTGGCGGAAGCATTCAACAAGACCATTATAAAACTACTCAAAAAGTTCCTGTCATCCAATAAGCACGACTGGAATGAGAAGCTGGGTAAATATCTCTGGGCTTATCGAATAACTGCCCGGACACCTACTGGCAGCACGCCATTCTCCTTGTCCTATGGGAGAAAAGTGGCTCTCCCCCTCGAGGTCCAAATTTCCTCACTCTGAGTTGCTCTCTCCAACCGGCTAACCGTCGATAATAATCACCATCGACGGCTACAAGAGTTAGAAGTACTCAACGAGAAAAGTCTCTTATCTCAATAGCGCATTGAGCTATACCAAACACGTCTCTCAGGATCATTCAACAAACGGGTCAAGAATAGGACTTACCAAGTGGGCGACCTCATCTTGACAGTAAGAAGGCCGATGGTTATGACCCACACGACGGCCGGCAAGTTCCAAACTAAATGGGAAGGCCCATTCGTCGTAGAATATGTATTCTCAGACGGCGCCTACCGACTGGCAAACCCTAATGGCAACTTGCTCATGATGACCATCAACGACAAGTTCCTAAAAAAGTAATATGTTTAAGGCTAGGTTTGTACTACTTTTTATCCTCAGCAGGACAACAAAGGTATACAGGGTTCCCATTTTTTGTTGTTCATCCCCAGCGAGTGCCTATACACAACATTATCCTTCCTCAGCCATCTATTATTGGTATTCAGGAATCATGGATATGCAACGGATAATGGATCCTTAAAAGATCCCCAATGGAGCAGTCCCCAGGTCCATCTTCACATTCCCGCAGGGACCACTCAAAAAAAATCCAGTCTTGTTAGATGCTAGCTCATGTCCATATTACCTCTGAGTTATCGTCGTAACGATCTCCCCAGCGTAGTAAACCTCAGGTCTATCAATATTTTCGGATAGATCAAACTCAGCAAATCCCCTCCTTAGTGAGTTTCTCGGAAATTAGTTTACGTCCATATTACCTCTGAACTACTGCTCCAATATTTCTTCCTGACTGAGTTTGCCATGTCCATACTACCTCTGAGCTAACCTTTCAAATTTGGCTATCAATTATCACGTCCACATTTTACCTCTGATATCGGTCGTCATCTCAAATTATCACCTATACTTAACTCTGAGTAAGCGAGCGTTGTTAAGTCCACAAAATCTATCACGTCCATATTACCTCTGGCAGGGCTTGTCTCAAACCTATTATGTAGCGCCCCGTTCCTCCTATTCGAGGAGCGCGGCTAAGAAATACAAGACGGTATCGTTCGATCGGGATAGATTGAATTAAGAACTCGTCCTCGTTATGGATTTGTTTCTTCGGAATCGATTCCCATATTCAGTGGACTGTGCCCCAAGGATCGGCTTAGCGACAGAGTCAGGAGGGACCTCTTCGCTGCTATCTTTTATTGCCTCGGTTTTCGATATCGCTTGTTGCTTTCGTGCTTTGAGTTGGTTTTGGGATTTGCTTGTTTTTCTTGAACGGTTTTGATAGTTTTTATTATTTTCGTTCATTGAACTGCACTTCTATTCCGAGATTGGAAATAGAGGAAGAAGTATTAATCGAGCTGTTCGTGTGCAGGTGAACGAGCAGTAGGCGGCTTGCGAGCAGAGTCGTGAAGCGCCTCTTTCCTTCACCTTCCAACTATCTAAGTGAGTGGCTACCAACCCGATTAGCTAGCCCCGCTTCCAAACTTCACACCTTAAAATCTTGCATTCTCCTTTGCCCCGATCAAACGATACCAAGTAATAATAAAAGAGATCAAGATAAAAAAGGGAATAGACTTGGAAATATTGCTTGTCAACTAAACTTATGAACGGTTATCATCCTGTATGCTAGTTCATTTATAACTGTTCTATGAATCGTGCTAAGTATGGAATTATGCTTGTTATGAAATAAACTGTCAGGATGACTATGCAAAACCATTAAGCTATGGAACTAATTCTATGAGTGCTGTTTGATCACGGACAACTTGTGCACAAGGTATGTTATGAGTTCCGCGGATGGTCACCGGGGCGCCGGGACCGATCCGATCCGGACGGAACGTATGTATAGTTGTATGTTAAGGGGCAAAGTGTTATGCAGCGGGGCTCGCCACCTGCGTTGTATATCATTTGTGTCTTGAGACTATAACCCGTCCCTTTGTGGCATCAAGCTAGTGATTCTATGTATATTTAAACCTGTTGCATACTAACTTGTGTCTTCGTTTCAGGGAAGGCATGGTAAGTATTGTGCAGGTAATTCAGACGGACAGGTAAAATCTACCGAACGGTGGCACGTTCATTTCAGTAAATTTTATATGCTGCTTACTTGTAAATGAACTAAGGCAAGATAGAAACCCACAAATATGCATGCTTCATTAAAACAACGTGTTGATTGGTATAGTTTGGCTAGCTCGCCTTCACCAGCATGTTTCAATATGCTGACCCTCGTTGAAACAGGTTCTCCGTACTAAGGCGAACCGAGCGAGGAGGCGAAGTCGTCTTCCCGATCCAGTCCAGCTGTTGGCGCATCTTCACCGCGCCTCTTGAAGCATTTTGAAGCCAGAAGCTGCAACTCTTCATACACAAATGCAGCTCCGTGGCAAAGCCGTCCTCCAACCTGGAGGTTTATACATTTTAAAGTTATAAAGGGATGTAATGTACAGGACTGCTATCTCATTTTGTGTCAACACTTTTGTAAGCCGTTCGGCATATTAGCTGACTCGTTCAGGAGTTTGTAATAGATGTTCATTATCAATAAAGAGAACTTTTCCATGTTTCAAATCTGTTTTTTAATTTATCTGCGTACTCTGAATATGTGCTTGCTATGCAAATCATTAAAGCCTTGTGCGGGCGCAACCCCAGGCCCGCACGGCGGTCATGATTCGGGGGACGCCTCAATTGATTCTACGAAATTGGGTCGTGACATATTACTTGCACTCAGGTGCATAAGAAGTAATGGGTCCACAACACCTATCACGTCCATATTACCTCTGATAGGATTTTGTTTCAAACTTATTAATTATATTCTCATGCGCAAAACATAATAAGTCCACAAAAGATCCACCCAATAGGATATCCTCGATGGAAGCAAACAGTTTACGTCCATATTCCTCTGAACTATGAGCTGCCCTTATTCTTCCTCCAAATAAAATAGCCATGTCCATATTACCTCTGGCTATATTACCTCGGATATCGGTTATTACCTCTTATATTTTCCCAAGTATCATCCTTATATTTTCCCAAGTAGAGTTTGCCATGAACATATTACCTCTGAGCAAACCTCCCGGATTTGGCTATCGATTATCATGTCTATATTACCTCGGATATCGGTTGTCATCTCAACTTATCACCCGTATTTAACTCTAAGTACGCCAGCGATGGTAAGTCCATAAAACCTATCACGTTCATATCACCTTTGATGTGGCTTATTTTGAGTCTATTACTTGCATCCAAGTGCACAATAAGGAATAGGTCCACCAAAGTCCCCTAGTGGGACGTCCTTAACAGACTATAATGTTATACTATGTCTATATTACCTCTAGTACGATATCTAAAGTTTATATAAACAATTATAACAAGCGGAATAGCTTTTATTTCTTTCGACAAAAAGAAACTAAAAGCGGACTACATCTGAGGGATTACCGGGGTCCCCAGTACAAAGTCAAAACAAAAGGCACAAAAATATATGATGAAAAAAGCAAAGGAAGAGCTACTGGTGCTACTGGTTAGAGCATAGCTCTGTTATCTGCTCATGGAGACGGACGATATGGCCATCCAGTCCTACCTGGGATCGACGCTTAACCTCTTTGGCTATAACCTAGGGATCCTCGTAACGATCATAAGACTCGTATTTGTCCTCTAGCTTTTGTACCATAACCTCAAAGATAGTCGTGTTCTGCGCTACTTGGCTCGCCTCGGTTTGAATAGCCTCCTCTTCCTACTGGGCCTCCTGTAGCCTAATCCCCAGTGCATCAAGATCGACCTGGAGCTTTCTAATATTCTCAGTCAGACCCTATTGTTGGGAGAGGCACTTTTCTCTAAGATCACTTAGCCGATCGCACCTCTCTTGTAAATTTTGGAGATCACGCTGTAAGTATTCCATAGATAAAGCAAAGAAGGCCTTCTCCGTCGCCACGTTCTTTAAGAACTCATTACATTTATGGGATATCCTCATTCCCATATCCGTCTGCTGGTTCTGTCGCAACTCCATTAGGCATCACTCCACCTCCACTAATTTTTGGGCCAGGAGGTCGGTCGTCTGTTCAAAATTGGGGAGACCCCTCAAAGAATGGACCTGGCCCTTGACAAAGTATTTTGCCCAGGAACATGATTTGTTGTGCTCCAACATGCCCTCGACTCCTTTCTTCAAGAATATTTAGAAGCTCCGAATGAAGAGTCTGACATTTTAGTCAATCTCTTGCAGTATAGCCAGAGTCAAAGGTGGCTAAATGGAGGAAGAAGCCATGGGGAAAATAGGTTGCGCAATGATGCTCGGTGACCTAGGAGGCCTTGAAGGCGAAGTAGCAGCAGAGAAATACCTGGATACCCGGTAGACTCGTGGATGGAGGAAGAAGCCACGGGGGCAACATGAAGACTCCAGTCCTGCTTGTGATCTAATATTTCATGGATGCATGAAACACCTGGATACCCAGTAGCTAAGAAACGGATGGTGGGGTAGTACCGAGATTTAGGTCAGGTGTACCAGAGTGCTCCGCTGCTTTGGCTCCTGCCTGTGTACCAACCCCAGACTGCGTTGTAGTAGCCTCGGACGATGACCAAGCGACCGTGGTACCAGGAACATCAGGAACGGACTTTCCTCGACAGCTTACCACCTTGCTATCCAGAGAGGCTTTAGCCGCGGATCCCCAAGCAGCAACGGTTGGGGGGCAACCCCCGCGCCAGAAGAACTTGCAACGGTAGGAACTACCTCCACCACAGCCTCTATAGGGGGCACTGCAGGGGATAACCAGAGCTAGGAAGAGACTTAGGCATCTTCATAACAAGATAAATACCCCCTTCTTCCATGATACCCTCCTCGGCAGCCATGTCCACGGTCCTCAAGGGAAAGGCGGAGTCTGCAAAACCAGAACAACCAGTAATTAACTTCGTCCGGAGAATTGAAAGCTGAAGCCTAAAAATATACCTCTTAAGAAGTTGTAAAATAATATACCCGAGGGAGGCGGCACATGTTACGGCTCGTTCAGCATTGTCATAACCTTCCCTATGGCATCTATGTCATCTACATATATGTGTTCCAATAAGGTAAAAGGCTGTTTTACTTAAGCTGCATTCGAGCTCTGAGATCCTGAGGCCTCAGGAACTAGTTTTGAGGCACCCACATTAGAATTCAGGGAGGTTTTCTCTTCCAGTTCGGCGTAAGAAACCACCAAAGTGGCTGTTCGCAGGGACGGTCCCTTCTCTCATGTTTCTGTAAATTTTTAAACAAATTATAACTGAGATATTTATATAGAGGACTAGGCATATTCAAACTAAGAGGGTTTACGGATACCATCATAGCATCTAAAGTGGGCTCTGCTTCAGAAACTACTAGTCCAAGGGGCCCTACCTCTTTGCTTACAATCCCATTCGCAAGGGACTTCGACTTTGTCGCGGTTCCGTCTCTGGGACAACACCCGTCTTCGCCTTCTTAGAGTAGTAAGCATGATGTGTATCAACCTTTGACTTGCGCTTAGAAGGCAGGGGATCATCAGAAGGAGACATGGCTTCCTCCCTAGTAGATGGGTCCATCTCAACGATAAGAGGCATGTCCACTCCCTTGCCCTTCCTGGGTGTCCTACGCGCTCTTGCATCTGGAGGCATTAGCATGGTGCCTTCAACATAACTTCTCTCTGGGTAAAAGTTAGACGGTGGGGCATTTATCGTACAATAATACTTCGTCGATGTATAGATTATTCTTGGCACGACCCCGGCTATTGGCAATTAAAATTGAACATGGGTACCGGTAGAAGTATAGTGACTCCATGCTCGGGCTCCGTCGAGCAAACTGCCACTATACCCAAGAGATGCACTCGGGTGACCCAGTAAGAGCTGAGTGTAGACAAACTGACGAGCGGAGCGGCTGGGCAAGTAGTATCCACAAAAATAGACGCTTTATTCTGGTATACTAGATAGGAGGGACGGAAAGCTTGGAGCCAGCGAAAGATCCTATAAGACAAGCTGCAGGGCGCCCCCCTGTCGTCGTAGTGAACCAACTTTCTTTCTTCATTAGTAAACTCTGGCTCAGACATGAAGAAAATCCATCCATTCATAAAGGAGAGCTCTCTTCTAGCAGCGGGGGCAGTGTCGCACTTCCACTTCATCCCCCGATACATGCAAATCAGGGCGTCAATAGCCACCATATCCTCATCGCTCCCAGGACTCATTAAGGACCCATGATGCAGAAGAAGCCACCCTATCAAGTAATGGTAAGAAAGCTCAACCCTATTGAAATATTCTTTACCTGGGTGGTCCTTCACCTTCTCGGCAATGTTACGAAGGCCACGATGGATACGGCACACTATGGCCGGTAAAAGGGCCATGTTCTGGCCAAAATCCAACTTCAAAGCCAGTAGAATGAGGGTAAAGTTGATCCTCTCTATCATGCAAGACCTGCCCAGGACTACGTAGTTGCACAACCAGAGCATCAGGTATCCCGCCAGTATGGCCTTGGGGTAAAACTTGTGGGTGTCCATATAGAAGTAGCTTAGCTCCTCTTCGAGGCCACTCAGCTCGTCAAGGGGTTCATCCTCTTCCCCTGAGGAGCCCTCAACTTCCTCACCCACGACAGCCAGTTCCTTATATGCCAGGATGGAATCATCCACTTCCTATTTTGATCGTGGTGCCCGAACATGACTTTAGCATACCCCTTCGACTCTGAGAAGAGGTAGAGAATCCAAGTCGTGATATGAGGAGAAGACCTCTCAGTAGATTTCTTTATCTTCTTCGATGACCTATGGCAGATGCCATGATGGCATAGCAGTTCCTGGTATACCACCAGGATCTTCGGGTTCTCTGCATCTAATTCTTTGAGTTTTTCTTTGCTTGAGGTATATTCCTCGTAGGGTTCATCACCCCAAGGAAGTTTTGAGACAACATGCATCACATACAAGGCCAATCCCATCTCTCCACCAAGTATAAAAAAAGGTCCCCATACGGAGGTTGTACAACTCCATCAGGACAACGAACAAGGGACGGTTCATCTCCAAATCATAACATGTGCACCTCACGGCAAAAAACAAATATGCGGCCCTGAGCTCCTGCTTGTACTTCTTCAGAATCCATAGGGTCGGGCGGTACTAGGAGACATTATAATGTGCCCAACTAAGAGCCTGCATCTATCCTATGGGATAGGTCCCCTTCTTGTAACCTGATGAAGGAAGGTGCCCGCTGCATATATACTAAGGTTCGGTCCCATGTTATTTCTAACGAGACACGGCTTTAGTCCCAGCAAAAAGTATGAGGGTGACTCCTTCACACTATAAAACTCTCTGTTATTCTTGTCGGTACCACACCGGATATTATCCCGGAGTGCCTCATGTGGCTCAGGGGTCAAATTCTAGCCCATCTGTCGTTGATCCATCATCATTGTCAGGTCTGACATAGGCAGGTGACGTTCAAAGGTAAGAAATGTCGTATTCGTCTCACAGAATATGAAAGACCAATTCTTCCAAGTCGTTCCCTTCTCAGGATAAGAAGATTCTAGTGCATCACCAAATAAGAAGTACGACTTCTTAAAGAAGTGATTCCCGTCTTTAGCAGCGATCTCACCAAGTTAATCTGATTCAACAAGAAGGAAGGAGTCTTCTTGACGATCTTATGTTGTCGCTCAGGCGGAAGATTCTTATAAACCTTTCTCTGGAGAGCTGCAGCCAGGTCCCCATGATTCATGTTCAAGGGTAGCATGTTGTTCCCGAAGACCAATTTGTCAGAAGGTGTGGTGGGCAAAGTCACTGCAAAAAAACCATAAAGGAGTTAGATCAGAACCGTTGAGAAGTATCAATGAGGATATAGATATGCGGCCTAGGCACTCATGTGGCCACGCAAACTATGTGGCCTAGGCACTCTTGCGGCCAAGAAAACTATGCGCCCTAGGCACCCATACGGCCGAGTCAGCCATGTGGCCTAGGCACCCATGCAGCCGAGTCAGCCATGTGGCCTAGGCACCCATACGGCAGAGCTCGTCTATGCGACATGGTTGTCCATGCGGCAATGAGAAGTTGGCGCATAGACGTATCCCTGCGTCCAACTGAGCACATGTGTTCTAGAACCTGACTTCGTCTCCACAGGATCTATCCATGATCAGCAGTTGAACATCGGCGGAGAGCGACGAAGGGTCTGCCGCAGCAACGCGACCTTACCTCTTGCTCTTGGCCTTGCCTTTGCCCTTAGTGGCTTTCTTGGAAGTAGCGGTGGAGGAGGAGACAACCTTGGGATCCATGGCAGCAGCAAAGGGAATAAGAGAAGAAAGTTTGAAAAAAAGAAAACTTTTTTCTCTCTCTACTCAACCCCCCTATATATAGGTCGACGACATGCGGCTAGAGATAATGACGACAACTCCTCGTTCGTTAGGCCGATTTATCCCCTGTCGGCATAGAATCCCAAAAGATCCATTCTAGGATCAAATCAAATCAAGGTATTAAATTATCTGACAACCTGTCAAAGACAACCATGCGGCCATGAGACTATGCGATATGCCATTCATATGCGGCCAATAGCACTCGACCATGCTTCTTATTTAAATTAATTCAAGCTTATCATTTTGAAAACTTTGAAGGAGTTCTTGTAGAAGCATAAAAAATGATACAGGCCATATAAATGTCATGCCCCCTCAAAAGAACAAAAATAGGCCACAAAGGAGCCACATGCGGCCTGATCAACCTAGCCGTAAAGAAGTCACATGCGGCCCGATCAACCTAACCGCAGAGGAGTCACATGCGGTCTGAACAACCACAGAGCATAGAGCCACATAAGACCCCCCTGATACAACATTCGATGTCTGTCAGACTCTCTGACACATCATTCATCATACTGAGACGCTTCAAGAGGTTCTCCAACCACGGAAGAAGATGGCACTGACCCAGTTCTTGCCCTGGTGAGTCATGGTTCAGCCTCCTTCGCCATAGTCTCTTTTGCTGCCACATTAAATATATTTATCGACGAGGAAGGGCCTATCAAATCAAAGCAATCAGTGAGTAACTTCACCCAAACGATGAAGAATTGAAGCCAAAAAATCTCATCTCTTAAGAAACGATGAAATAATATACCTGGGTGAGGTATCGGAGTTGGCGATTCTGTCGAAGCGGACAGGGTCATCCCCGAGGTACCTACGTCTCTAATCGAGGGGTCGACCAAGGAAGTGTCCCTTCCTCGTCGAACCTTCCTATTACCTCAACGACAGGTGCGCCGATATACAGTTTGCAAGAATTGGACGCCACAACAGCCCATGGAGGAAGTTGTATCATGACGAAGAGTATCATAAAAAGGGAACATAGCAATAAAGCTAAGGGGGTGTGGGGATACCACCACAGCATCAAGAATGGAATTCGATTGGTGAATCACTAATGCAAGGTGTCATTCCCCAGTCCCAAAAATACGTAGGACTAGGACACGTAAGCATGCCAGCCGCATGGATATGGCAACCCCAATATATGGAAACCATAGCACATGCGTACGCTGTAATATGAATAGCAATTCACCAGTGGTACAAACTTATCACAAGTCACAGGGTATAACTAAATCTCATCTATATAAATCAAATAGAAATAAATAACCAATATCTATGAAACTAGATCTCAATATAAAGTATCTAATAATGATAGTCGGATGGAAACAAATCTACTACCAACTAGACTAAAGAATAACAAGACATATACAATGTAAGTACACAACTACCAACCACTGATACTCGAAGAGAAGACCTACTCGGAATATAAGTAACCAGTCCGGTTCTGCGCTCTTGCGAATACTCATGAACATCTACACCTGGAAAGGGACCAGGTCCTCGGAGGGACATAACAAGATACATAGAAGCATGCCATAAAGTAAATACTGAATAAATAAAAGGGTGCGCTAACCATCTATGTGAATGCAAATTTGAGGACAACTTTGTGCGTATGGGAAGTGTAGGCTAGATATATGCTGAAATAATTCACCAATCGTGACAATTGGCTAGTATATGCCACATATGCCCCCATAGGAGGGCGTAATATAATAACATCCAGCTCCGAAGAGCCTAAAATCTGTATAGTATAACGTCCATATCGCTCCGAAGAACGTGCAAACTGAATAGTATAACGTATATATCGCTCCAAAGAACGTGGAACTTCATAATATATATCGTCCATATCGCTTCGAGGAACGTGGAAACTGCATAATATATATCGTACATATCGCTCCGAAGAACGTAGAAACTAAATAGTGTATCGTCCATATCGCCCCATCGAGCGTGGAAACTGAATAGAGCAAGTGGGTATCCCATACGCCTACTAGTCGTCCTTCCCGCCCAATGTAGATATACAAGTCGCGAACAAGACGTGGACATCCCGTACTATAATACAAGTTTCTATAGAAATAAACACTAAGCTAAATACCATCACATGTGTTGCTCGTACCGATGGCCAGTGGAGTATGAGGCACGCTTCCCTACATGAACTCACTCTGTGACATGCAATGATACGTGTCAAGGCCTGGAAAGTCATACCAATAACTCCATAATTTTAGGTGGGTCTACTAGACTCTAGGTCAGACACAAGTCCTAACATCAACGCATTCGTTGACTGCACCCGTGTCTCTCTCGGACACGCACAGTTATGAAATCTAAAATAATAAATAGGCAACTAAATAATAACTAAAATTTAAACAGTACAACAAGGCAAGGTATACTTGCCTGGCCAGAAAGCTGCGTAGTGCCAATAACCTGCTCCGAAAGTCGCATAAATAAATCCAACAGTCCACGAGGTACGTGCACGGGTACGACATTGACGACGATGATGATAACGACGATAAGGGTTATGACGAGATGATAACTACAATGATGGCGATGATTACGACTACGACGATGATGATGATGTGGGTGCTCATGGTGAAGATGATGGTGGTGATCATGATGGTGATTACATGGTGGTGATTACATAATGGTGATATGGTTGATGGTGATGACTAGGATTAAGGTGTTGAGAATGAATAGTGATGATAATGATGTTAAAGGAGGGGATGATGATAATGTCGATGATGAGATGATGATGATAATGACGAGGATGATGATGTGGATAATGGTGATGACGAGGACGATGGTAATGATGATAGGTTGATGACGATGGTGAAGGCGATGATGATGATGGGTGTTGATGTTGATGATGATGTTAATAGAAATGGTGGTGGTGATGATAAGGTATGGTGGTGGTGACTGAACTCCGACCAGGGGGAAGGTCTGGCCAGTAGGGGGAAGGTCCGGCCAGTGGAAGAAAGAGGAAGAGAGGACCGGAAGGTGGAAGAGGAGAAGGAGTTCAGGCTAGGGGGAGAAGTGATCCGGCCAGAAGGAGAAGGAGGAGCAGGGAGGTTGTGGCTACTCCGGCGAGGGGGATCGATGGAGAAGGAAGAGGAAGTAGGATGGTGGTTCGTGCTGGTGGTGTAATGGTGGTGGTGTGGTCGTCAATGGCAGGGGCTCGAGGAGTCGTGGCAGCGGGGGGTGGCCAGGAAGGGACGGAGATGGAAGGGGACGACGAGATGGTCGGGATCCGATCAGTTCTGGCGAGGTTGGCACAGCGGCTCGGGGAGACTGCTCCATGCTCGGGGGGGAGGCTCGGCCACGGCTGTTGGTGGAGGAGACCGGGGTCGAGTCGTGGAGGGGATGACGGGAAAGTGGTAGGCTGTGAGGAGTCAGGTGCTGGCTGGCCGGCAGCTCAGTCTCCTGCGAGGTTTGCTCAGGCGGAAGAGTCGGGGAAGGGAATGACTAGGGAAGGATGGGAAGGTTCGGCTGAGAAGTTTTATGTTTGGGAATAGAAAAATAAAGGAAAAGAAAGAAAAGTATATTTATACATAAAAGGGGTTGGTTTGACCTAGAAAAGTTTGACCTAGGTCAATACCCTCTTGGGGTGGGCATTAGGCTCATATGGGGGTGTTTGGAGGGCCAAAAATTATATTATTTAAATACAATGGCTAGGATTTAAATGGGGCGATGTTGAGCGTTGCACACTCCGAAAATCCATAGAAAAAGTCCACATGAACGAAAAATAGGTTTCTACATGTGTCATGTCCAATGGTGGGGACACCTCAATATGCTTTTGCATAAAAGCGCCCAACAATTGGAAAATCGCACAAGAATAAAAATTTGGATTAAATTAATTAACATTAGTGCGCACGATATTCTTGAATTAATTGGAAGTACATGGAGATAAAATTAGGTGGGACACAAGGGTCATGGACGTAGAGGATTCAGATTAGAATATTAACAAAATTTGGGTTGCACAAAACGGTTCAAGATTGTGTCTCCAATTTCGATTGGAATGCACAGGGGTACAAAGTTGATTTTATTTAGAATTAACTAATAACGTCTGCGACAAATGTTGTGCGACTAAAATGTAGCACAAAAGAGCATAATTATAAGTTACACAAATGTCAGAAAGAAAGGCGGGCACGACTAGGACAAGGTTGTAAAATTTGCAGATAGGCAATGGCTAGTATAGTGCTCCAATTATCGAAGCAACGGTAAGGTGCACTATGTGATATAAACATTGTATAATTAAATAAAATAACGCATTCTAATTCTAATTGGGTTCAACTAGCCCTAGTTTCACTCTCTATGCCAAGTAGACCTAATTTTGGGTGAGGGGTTTACACAAGGAGTCCTACCTCCTCATCTTTCTCTTCGTCCATGGCCTGCGTATGATCCTTGGTAGCAACCATTTTCCTATAACTCAACCTCGCGGCCGCAGATGGTCTATGTCTTCTCTTCTTAGATGGAGGGCTCCACACCGGAGAAGACATGCGCTTCATTGGAGAGTCCAACGGAGGCGAGGGGTCATCGAAAGTACTCTCTTTCTCCGTCGTCGAGTCGGCGTCAATAAACAATAGTGCAGCCTTCCCCTTGCCTTTCCCCTGACCTTTGTTGGACCCGCTACTCTGTGGCTTCAGCTTAGTGCCTACAACAAAGCTAGTATCCCGATCAAAGTCGGGTGGTGGGCATTCACGGCTAAATAAATGTTAGTCGCTGCATAAATAATATGTGCAGAAACTTTAGCGTCCGACAACATAAATCGGATATGGGTACTGGTTGCAAAATAATCATTCTAGGCTCGAGCCCCATCAAGAATGCTACCCTCAAAACCAAGACATGGGCTGGGATTGCTCAACATGATTTGGTTGTATCTGAACTTGTGAGCAAACCTACTTAGCAGATAAGGCTCCAAGAAGACAAGGTTCTGATTCTGATACACTAAATATGAAGGTCGAATAGAAAGTAACCAGCATAAGAGCCTCGAAGATAAGACCTGATGGTTAGTGCCATCATCACAATGAACTCTATTTACCTCATCCTCTATGAATTTTGGGACCAGGATAAAAAAATAATAATTTGCCATATGGATGAGTGTGTGCCGACACATAGGAACTGCAGTATGAGCCTAGGGAATCCCATCATATAGACGAATAAAGGCATCAACTTATGTCGTCATCCCTTCGAGGCCAGTACTCATCAGAGATGGGTAGTGCATTAACAGCCAGCCCATTAAATAATGATAAGACATCTCAACCTAGTTAAAATCCTCGGGACCGTCATGGGATAGCACCTTGCTGGTAAAAGATCAAAGTCCGCGATGGATGCTGCAGACCATCGCTGGAAGTAAGGTGAGGTGGTGACCAAATCCCAAATTCATAGCAGGGAGGATGAGATTGCGGTTAGCCCTCTCAGTCGACCCGAAACCTCCTGAAACTACGCAATTTTGTAACCATATCATCAAGAATCCAGACAACACAGCTTTGTCCGACAATGGTTGGGTATCTTAATAAAAATAATTGAAGGTATCGCCAGAGCTACCAAACCCCTCACCGGTTGCAGTCGTTCTCTTAGTGTTGCGCACAAGATCGTGGACACCCATGTGAGACATAGGTTTTCGAACGGTGACCTGACCCAAAGCTTTAATTTCAATAAGGTGATGGACCCAGGTAGTGGTATGGGGTAACGTTCCCTCCATGCTCTTATCCCTCTTCTTCAAAGTTTGCTGACAAATGCAATGGTGACACAATAATTCCTAATACACTGCAAGGAACCCTGGGTGTTGTTTCTCCAATTTCTCGAATTCCTCGTTATCAGGCATATACTCTTCATACAGCTCCTTGCCCCAGGGCAACCGTAAAATATCGTACATCTAATGAAGGGCAAGTCTCACCTCCCCGCCAGGGGTTAAGAAGGTCCCAGTTGTAATGACCCATTCCGTTGTGAATTTAGGTGATGTGAATTTGGGTTTGGGTTACCACCTCCCTGGAACTACACAATTTTATAGCCATATCATCAAGAATCCAGCCAACACAGGTTTGTCCGATAATAGTTGGGTATCTTAATAAAAATAATTGAAGGTATTGCCAGAGCTACCAAACCCTTCACCGGTTGTAGTCGTTCTCTTAGTGTTGTGCACAAGATCGCGGACACCAATGTGAGACCGAGGTTTTCGAACGGTGACCCGACCCAAAGCTTCAATTTTAATATGGTGATGGACCCAGGTAGTGGTATGGGGTAACGTTCCCTCCATGCTCTTATCTCTCTTCTTCAAAGTTTGTTGACAAGTGCAATGGTGACACAACAATTCCCAATACACTACAAGGAACCCCGGGTGTTGTTTCTCCAATTCCTCGAATTCCTCGTTATCAGGCGTGTACTCTTCATACAGCTCCTTGCCCAGGAAAATCTTAAAACATCGTACATCACATGAAGGGCGAGTCTCATCTCCCCGCCAGGGGTTAAGAAGGTCCCAGTTGTAATGACTCATTCTGTTCAAGCGAATAGTTGATTTAAACGGCACAAATGCGATGACCCGACCCGCTTTGCTATACGAGAAGACTTGCTTGAGGTAAAGGATTTTAGACTTGGCCCTTCAGGAGTTCAGACTTAGACTTTCAAAGGAGCGCTGGGAGTATCGCTCAACCGAGGCAAATCATCGCTAAGGTGGGTGGCTACAATGAACTTGTCTTGGTTTAGCTTACACCCTTAAAGATAAGGATGATACATGTTAGTCGCTAGGTGAATCACCCCTTGAATGCTAATAAAGAATACAACGCACCTAGCTAAGGGAATAATCCTATCTTATATTGCTTATGTTAGAACATAGAAATAAAACTTGGCTTATAATTGGACCCTCACATGCTACCTTAGCTTCGTGCAAGTAGACTCCGCTAATGCTTTAAGTAAATCATTATATACTCTTCGTAGTACACTGCTTCACTTGTTTACACTGCTCGCCTTATGGATTATGTCGCCCGAGATGCCCCTGTACGGTTTCACTCCTCGTACTACCCCTTAGAGCCGTGATAACATAAAGGCTTATGTTCTAAGGTGCACTATACAGTATATTTCCTTATGCTTATGCTTATGTTTCAAACAAATGCAATGCTTTCCTGCTTATATTCTAACTTGTACTCGTTTACCTCGTTTTAATGCTTTTTACATAATTTTATGCCGTGATCCTGCAACACTCTCAATATCATGCATGCATCTAGTTAGCCAAAAGACTATTAAATATCCTTTTTGTATAATATGAATCTGCAAGTTTTTAGGACAGTTAGGTCGTCAATGCAGTTCCTAAACTAGGGTAATATATTAAGTCAAGTTGAACTCTAAACGAGAATCATGTCAAGTAAAGCAAGAATCACAGCTTGTGGAGCAATACTCGTTCAGAATAAGAATCAAGAATTATTATATCATGTTGTGAATCTGGAAAACCCAATACTTGCATGTCGCGGATAACTTGTTGAACAGGAAAGATTTTCGAATCTCGTTCCACGGACGGCCTCCGGGGCACCGGGACCGATCCAATATAGATGGAACTCATACCGCAGCCTTTTCATGTGCGAGCAGGATGGCGTCTTTGCTCACGCCGCGCCATTGTTGCTCTAAGGCTGATAGTCTCATGTGCTGGACGAGATGGCTTATAGAGTCTCATGTGCTTTCGTTGCATACCATCCTTGTCAATAACTATAACTCGTCCTTTACGGATATGTCAGTGAATCATGTTCATATAGATAAGTCATCCTCGCTTAGCGGCAATCTACGTGCGAGTCATTGCATCACACCTAAAAATCTGGAATACTGAATGGATATGAGTATTAGATATTTGATTACTTGAACAATCTTCTGTAATAATTTTGGATAATCCTTGTAACTCGTGCACCTAAATCAGAACCTCGTTAGTGATATTGTGTTTGCTTATGCAATTTCTGTATATTTTATTATATATATATATATACTTATTCTTGGTTTAACTTGGTTTACCTTGGACAGGAAAGGATGGATAGTAAGTTGGAAAGTATCACCGTGTTACTCATATATCGTACGGTCCACCGCCACACGAGTTAGGCTTTTCATTATACCATGAAACTTATCCTAAGAAAAGACTAGAAAGATAACTTAATAGATGGTGCACGAAACCTATATAATGTATTTAGATTTGTCGAGCGGGTGAGAAGCCTCCCTACCAGTGCATTCATGTACCGATAATCCACCAGATTGGTTATAGGGTACAGGAGAACCTCATTCGGTGCGGACACCCCTCGTGCGCGCTAAGGCGTAGAGTTTGCTCTGAAGTCTTGAAGTGCTACATCCGGAGCTGAAGCATATATACAAGATATAATGTTAGAACATCGTCTATGTATTATTCCATGTTGTAAGCCACTTGGCACAATTTTATTGTTTCTAGAGAGAGGACATAAGCGTCTTGTAATCTCGGCCTAGCGTCACTTATAATATTGATTCAATATCAATAAAGTGCTTGTTTTACAACTATATTTATGTTTATTTCAATGCTTCCGCTATGACAACTCTGTGAACTTGTTACCAATTGCCTGTTCATTTCTTATTCTGCTGCATTCGGACTATCTGTACGACTCTGTGTCTTAGCTATTTCTCGTCATGTTCAGATTTTTGGCCTTGTACGGGCAGAGCTTGTGCTCGTGCAGTATCATGTACTGATGGGAATGATTATCCCGTGGGAGCGCTGGTGCGATGATTCACGCCTAGCGGGGACGGTCGATCCTGCGGGAGATCGGGGCATGACATATTGGTATCAAAGCTTATATTGATTAAGAATGTGTTGGTTTCAATGGTTGAGAATATGTTGAATAAGTGATAAGGCTTATATCGATTGGGGACTCAAGGTAATATAATCAATATCTTGGTCGAGAAAACTTGGTAGAAACTTGATGGATCGTATGTGCGATTTTAAATTAAAGAAAAAAGATCAAACTTGTGTAGGATATCGCTCGATAGAAGTTAGCTTGAGAATGGATATTGTGGTTTTAAATTAATAAAATTGGCATAGTATCGATAGTTGAAAGATAACATGGATTGATATAAGTAAAGAAATGTTCGATAAAAGTGGTAAGCCATATCGGATTCGATCTGGAGTTTGGAAGAACGATTTGAATCTAGTTTAAAAGATAACCCTCGACAATCAGTCCCGGCCGAGAACGATTATCCTGCAGGAGCACTGGCGAGGTAATTTTACGTCCGGCGGGGATAATCAAACTCGTGGGAACATGTTCGGTGATTATTCAAACAAACTCGATAAAATATAACGTAACGAAGGTGGATAGATTTTGGCTTGAGTATTTGAACTTTGTTGTTTGAGGAATGCTAGAAGTAGACTACGGATTGATCGAACGGTAACACTGAAGTTGGACGATTTGGCTAGACAAATTATGATCATGGCATGAATGGTTAATGGATAAACATAACTTAGTGGATATATATATAGCTTAGATGGAGTAAAGTATAATGATAAGGTGTCTCGATCATTTCGATGATAACCATAACATTTAACGTTCTCATCTTGTGCGAGCATAACTCTATGCTCATACATGTGTCACACCCGGATTAGGACGATTATCCAGTGGGAGCGTTGGTATGGTGATCTAACGTCTAGTGGGGATGATCGAACTTATGGCAGATCAGAGCGTGACAATTGAAGGATGGTCTTGACTTATGGTTTGACGCGATAAGACAAGTTTAAGAATATAAGTGAATCGAAAGTATTTCAAGAATGAGTTAGTCTAGAACATAGAGTAAGACATGCTTGATGGTTTCATAAACGGATACATGAATCATGTTGGACGACTTGGAGTTATGACTAAGATCAATGACTTAGAATAGATATATAGGTTCTATCAAACATATTTGAAGAGATAGACTATGAAAATCACTAGGCTTGACATACGACATAGATATATTATGGATTTTGACTGAACGGACTTGGACCCTACACAAACGAATGTGTTAATATAAGTAGGATGATATATGCTCGATGTTTAAAAATCTAAGTGAAACAAGCTTGGATAGAATACCCTATAAAAATGAACAATGGTTTAACCTTAGGAATTGATGCGAGCATCGTGCGACAAATTTGCACGATGAGTCATGAGCATGAACTGTACCTATGACCTTATGAGCTGACCTAGTAATTAGGCAGACGATCATCTGCCAAGTGATAGAACTTGTGTGACTGACTTTAGAGTATTGCTTAAGCAAGCCATAGAACTGGGGCAGCAAGACTTAGTGTTAGAATTTAAACGATAAGTGTGTACTATGTTTGACACGAATAGAATGGATGATAGGACATGGACGCTAGTCAATAGATCGGAAAGATCGTGCTTAACGAAAGTGCAATGCTTGGTTTGAGTGGGATTGGAATGACTTAGATTTTATTTTAACCCTGTTGGAGGTATCATTGTGATTCATAAGACGAGAACCCGTGAGATTTTCACAAGTAGCTTTTTTGACTTCACTATCACTAAGTTTGATTGAATACATATGTTTGACGGATGCCTTGAACGTGTGCACTATCCAAGACTCAATAATATATTAAACTCAAGTGCAAAGGCTTTACTATTGCTAAGTTGGTTGACATGTATATATTTGAGAGACACTTTGAATATGTGCATGATCCAGACTCGCGATATGCTGATCTCGAATGCTAGTGTAAGTGAATATATTAGATTCACATGGACGAGTATGATAATTTGGATAAGTTTGCCTCGGTCTTAGATTATCATTCAAGATATATCATAACGTACCCCATGTTAAGCGATATATGTTCCGCACTAAGGTACATTAGAGACCGAGTCAGATCTTGGATTGAATGATAGAGTCATTCAATGAGACAGACCCAGCACACACGCGACACTGATTGTTATGCTTGAGATAGATCTTGGATCGAGGACGAGATTTGTTCTGAGTGGTATAAAATGTAATGACCTATTTTGTTCTAGTGGATAGCAAATTCAAACGGCGCAACTGCGATGATCCGACCTGCTTTGCTCATCAAGAAGACTTACTTGAGGCAAAGAATTTCAGACTTAGCCCTTTAGGAGTTCATACTTAAACTTTCAAAGGTGCACTCGAAGTATCGCTCGACCGAGGTGAATCATCGCTAAGGTGGGGGGCTATAATGAACTTGTCTTTGCTTAGCCTGCACCCTTAAAAATATGGATGATATATACTAGTCACTAGGTGAATTACCCCTTGCATGCTAATAAAGAATACAATGCACCTAGCTAAGGGAATAATCCTATCTTGTATTGCTTGTGTTAGAACATGGAAATAAAACTTCGCTTATAATTGGACCCTCATATGCTACCTTAGCTTCATGCAAGTAGACTCTGTTAATGCTTCAAGTAGATCATTATATACTCTTCGTAGTAAACTGCTTCACTTGTTTACACTACTTGCCTTTTGGATTATGTTACCCGAGATACCCCTGTATGATTTACTCATCGTACTACCCCCTTAGACCCGTGCTAACCTAAAGGCTTATGTTCTAAGGTAGACTATACAGTATGTTTCCTTATGCTTATATTTTAAACAAATGCAATGCTTGCCTGCTTACATTATAACTTGTAATAGTTTGCCTCATTTCAATGCTTGTCACATAATTTTATGTCGCGATCTTGCAACACTCTCCATATCTTGAATGCATCTAGTTAACCAAAAGACTATCAAAAAGTCTTTTTGTAGAATATGAACCTGCAAGTATTCGGGATCGTTAGGTTCCCAAGAAAGTTCTCAAACTAGGGAAATACATCAAGTCAAGTTGAACTCTAAATGAGAATCATGTCAAGTAAAGCAAGAATCACAGCTCGTGGAGCAATACTCATTCAGAGAAAGAATCAAGAATTATAATGTCATATTGTGAATCTAGAAGACCCAAGACTTGCATGTCACGGAAAACTTGTTGAACAAGGGATATTTTTGAATCCCGTTCCACAGACGGTCTCCGGGGCACCGGGACCGATCCGATCCAGATGGAACTCACGCACTAGCCTTTTCATGTGCGAGCAGGATGGCATATCCGTTCATACCGTGCCATTCTCGTTCTAAGGCTGATAGTCTCATGTGCTGGACGGGATAGCTTATAGTACCTCATGTGCTTTCGTTGCATACCATCCTCGTCAATGACTATAACTCGCCCTTTATAGCTATGTCGGTGACTCATGTTCATATAGATAAGTCATCCTCGCTTAGCGGCAATCCATGTGCGAGTTATTGTATCGCACCTAAAAATCTGAAATACTTAACGGATATGAGTATTAGATATTTGAACACTTGAACAATCTTCTGCAATACTTCTAGATAATCCATGTAACTCGTGCACCTGAATCAGAACCCCGCTCATGACACTGTGTTTGCTTATGCGATTTTCGTAGATTTTATTATATATATATATATACTCGTACTTGGTTTAACTTGGTTTACCTTGGACAGGGAAGGACGGATGGTAAGTTGGTAAGTATCGCCGTGTTACTCATATATCGTACGGCACACCGCCATACGAGTTAGACTTTTCATTATGCCATAAAACTGATCCTAAGGCAAGACTAGAAAGATAACTTAATAGATGGTACATGGAACCTATATAACGTGTTTGGATTTATTGAGCGGGTGAGAAGCCTCCCCACCAGTGCATTCATGTACTAATAATCCACCAGATTACTTTCAGGGTACGAGAGAACCTCTTTCGTGCGGACACCCCTCGTTCGCGCTAAGGTATGGAGTTTCCTCTGAAGCCTTGAAGTACTGCACCCGGAGCTGAAGTACGTATATAAGACATAATGTTGGAACATCACCTATGTATTATTCCATGTTATAAGCCACTTGGCACATTTTTATTGTTTCAAGAGAGAGGACTTGAGCGACTTGAAGTCTCGGCCTAGCACCGCTTGTAATATTTATTCAATATCAATAAAGTGCTTATTTTCCAACTATACATATGTTCATTTCAATACTTCCGCTATGAGGACTCTATGAACTTGTTACCAATCGCATGTTCATTTCTTATTCAATGTATTCGGACTATCTGTGCGACTCTGTGGCTTAGCTATTTCTCTGCCTGTTCGGATTTATAGCCTTGTACAGGCGAAGCATGTGCTCGTCCAGCATCACGTCCTGATGGAAATAATCATCCCGCTGGAGCGCTGGTGTGGTAATTCGCACCTAGTGGGGACGACCAATCATACGAAAGATCGGGGCGTGACACCAATGCGACAGTTATACATCTCGGTCAAAGCCACGAATAATATCAGATTCTTCTCCAAGCCATAACAGGACCCCTTATGGCATTATAGAGATTGATCTCCTTTAAAAACTGCTCATACTTTTCCAGTACCTACATGGTCAAAATAATCCAAGAAGGTGAATAATGCACCTAGTTGAGCAAGTGTATTTTTCCCGTTGGATAGGACCCCTTGTTCGCAAGATGGTTCAGGAAGGTATCAACGCCATAAAAATGAAAATTTGGCTCCATCTCATACGCGAAGATTCTGAATTCCAACCAGCGAAGGGAGTAAGAAAATGATTCGTTAGAAGTCGCTACTTCCCTCTTCAGCTTGGAGTTGTGACGAACATGGTCGACCGGGACTCTATTTTGGTCTGGAGTCAGTTTGCCTAATATCCTTCTTGGACGAGCACCATATTAAAAGCCGACAAAGACAAATAACGCTCTATCGTAGGTATATACATCTTTATCCTGCCAAAAGAGAAGTCCCAGTTCTCTTTAATCTTTACCACCTTGGGGTCTGAGATAGTAAGAGCATTCCCGAATAGGAAGATGGGCTTCAAATGAGAAACGTTCTTGCTATCCTCAATCGGCCCAGAGTTCAGTTGGCCAAGCGAGTAAAATGAAGGCTGATCCACTATCAACTTCAGCCTTGCCTCAGATTGACCCTTGTTTATCTGGGCATGGATATTTGCCACTATATGTTCAATTCTTATGCCCAATATAGCCTGAACACGCCCTATAAGCACCTCCCCTGACGAAGCCACATGTAAGTCACTATAAGATTTCGGAATCAGAAGACAGTTAGAGCCATCAAGATAGCATATGCACTAAGAGACAACTTAGGCATATAAAGGCATACATGTGGCCAAGTCATGTCAGACGCATATGGTACCTTATATGCAGCCAAGTTATGTCAAGCGTGTGACAGAATATCCATGCAGACAAGTGAGACGCATGCGACCAAGTCGCATCAGGCACATGTGATGCCATCCATTCGGCCAGGTCAAGATCGGCGCATACAGTCAAAGTGAGACCCGAGCATAAAACATGTGACGGGGTCATATGAAAAGTCCGCACATGTTCTAATCCATACGGCAGACTGTGTGCAAAGTGTCTATGCGTCCAGACTCCTTCTCCTCCAATCCTTACCTTGGATGGACACTTGAACGTCTGGGTGGAAAGTCGGGGCCTCATCATTGGCCTTAGACGAGGACGAAGGGCGCTTCCCCTTGTCGTCGGCCTTCTTGAACTTTGACGAAGAGGATGAAGCTTTGGGGGCCATGGCGATCGAGCAGAGGGTCAGAAAAAGAGGAAAGGTCAAAGACAAAAGAGAAAAATTGAGTAGAGAGAAAAAGTTCTCTCTCTTCGGCAAAATCCATTATTTATAGAGAAAATGAGATGGTGGGGACTCCTTGATTCTCGTACCGTACTGTTAGCATTAATTATGATAGTGATGCTTCGGTTTTCCACTCAACTTTATCCTTTGAGAAATCTTCACTTCGGGATCCTTCCTGAGAGATGGTTCAGAACCCCAAGAAGATCCACTCAAGGATCATGCCAAATCCTGCCTTAAATAAAGATTTGGCAGCCTTGCAGAATTGCCTATGCGACAACGTGCCAATACGGCATGTCACTCAGATGTGACCTGATGTCTTCTCCTCCATGCTTCTTTTTTAATGTATTCTAAACTTATCAGTTTAAAAACTTTAAAGGGAGTCTTGGAGAAGCATAGAAAATTTAGATCCATGCACCCAATAAACATGTGCCCCAAGATCAACTTAGAATAAATCAGGCAACATAATGACTATACGGCCCAAAAAAATAGCTACCATATGCCAACAGCAATCAAAGGCCATGCGCCAAACTGATCAAGCCCCCGGCGCCATAATGGTCCAGTGTTATGCGTGACTGCTTCATAACTAGTGTTCCTATGTGCCATTAGTGCCATGTGCCACTAAATAACTAATGTCCACATGTGCCAGCAGTGCCATGCGTCATTACTCCCTTAAGCATCCTTGCGCTCCAATACTAGCCACATAAAGGCCTTACACAAAGATTATGTCTGACTCAGAATCCTGACAAAAAAGACTTTCTGAGTGTCTCAAAAGACGTGAGCATGCTAAACGACAGTACCTCATGTCAGCATAAACTTTACTCTTGACAGGCATGCATGGCCACGTGTACAAGGCCACATAAATTTAGGTTCTTGTCCTGATACTAGCAGACAGTACCTTAGGAAGCCAAGAGGAATGAATATTACATTTTCCTTGATCATACCTCGAACACAGATATTAGCATACCACCTTCCCCTAGGAAACGATGATATTATCTAGAGTCCCTCTATGTCTAACTTTATATTTTGTTCCTCTAAACCCTAATGCTCGCTAGTTGTGCGACGACTAATTATGTTCTCCCTTTCTTCATCTTTCAATTCATGCCACCTAACATTTCTGATTGTAGGCCAAGTAATTTTACTTTATGATAGGATATATAGTTTGTTGGGATTATAGTTGTTACTCTTGAATTTTGAATTTAGTGCTTGGTAGTTAGAGCTTGATAGTTTTGAGTTATTCTTGTAGATTATGACTTGATGATTATCCTTTAGTTTGAATCACGTAATTTGTAACCACATCTCAATATAAGTTATATCCCCTTTCCCCTTAAAGGCCAGTAACCTTTTCATGCCTACTATTAACACCCTTGTTCTATAAGCACTACGACTAAGGCTTAAGATGACCATTACTTATATAATGCAATAGGATACCCTAATAAGTACCAAGATATTTTTCTCGTAAACCCCAATAAGAGTTTCTGCTTTAATTACAAGTGCAAGGTTATTTTATAGAATCCCCTTAAGACAGTCACAGTATTAGTTTATACTTTTAAGTTGGGTAGTATGCCTCACAACCTAGTATCACACAGTTCCTTGACCTTTTATTGAAGTGTAACTGAATGACATAAACTGTAGACTTGCATAAGAAGATAATATTTATTCAGACTGTAGAACTTAGAGGCCCATACCCCTATTTTTGTCGACTAGCGACTTAGACAAGGAGTTAGTATGACAACTGTAGAGATTGTAGAGTCTTACTTGTTGTTTGTTTTATTTTGTTTTGTGAACTTGAATTATTTTGTACCTTCTTTCATCATAATCCAGCGTATTTATATTTTCTAAACTACCGTGACTTAGGCTGCTATTTTATAGCCTAATTTTGCAAGCTTATTCTTTTAGCGAGCTTGTTCATGACATATGTGTTATTGGGGACGCCTACTGATACATTCTCTAAATTAGAATCAGTGTATTAGGGTCTGGACAATCTTAGTATGCTTGGTTCGCTCTTCGCATGACTACTTTACGTGGATTGAGATATATAGTTGACTAGTAGACGAATATACCTGCCTCTAGACATGTCTGAGCATATCGTATCGATTATATAACTGTTCCAATATAAACACGCGAATAAGAATTTACCAAAAATAGGATTTCAATCCACAACTGCTCTGACAACTCTCTTTTTTTGAATTCTTTAATCTTCTTGAACCTCGTACTTGTATTATATTACCGTCCCCTTGAACTCTTTATTATTGATCTCCGTCTTTCCTTATTTCGGAAAGACGAAACCTCGTGCTTAGTATAAGTTTGATATACAGAGAGTACTAGATATATCCCATAGGCCAATCACATACTTGATGATTATTCTTTTGTAATCAAGGGCATATCATATGTGATATATTTGGTGTTAAAGTTTTGAGGATTGAGTAACATGATTAAATAAATTTGAGGAATAAGTATTCTTAAATGTAAGAGCCTTATGTGATAGATAGGTAAATTCTAAGTGGGATAGAAGTTGCATTATCAACTTGAGAGAAACTTCTTTTAGATTGGGATCGAGAAAAATTAGACTTAGAGGTTCAAGTCATTTTAAATTTGAGAATTTTAGAAGAATGATTAATATGATGATGATTAATGAATTTTAAAAACTGTGATATGGTGAACCAAATATTTATACGTGAGCATATGATTTAAATTTTGAATATTGAAGGTTGAATCATCGATCTAAACTTTGAGGATAAATATAGAAATCTAGACTTGAACAATTGGTGAATTAGATTTTAAATTTCACAATTTGAGGCCTTAAATTAAAAGTTAAATATTGATTGCGGGATTACCTACTTAAAATATTGAGGATATAAATTGAATTTAAATTTGAAGAGTACAAAAGTTCATAAGTTGAAAAGTAGGAGGAAAATTTGATTGGAATTATTTCTAAAAGATATTATGATAGTTGGAGATCGTGATATAAAATTTGATATGCAAAGATGTTATATGGATTGAATTTAAATTTGGATGTCGATGAGAAAGTATGATAGGTTGAATTTTGATTTGAACAGTGACCATCTTAATTTTGATGTGATTACGAAGGATTGATTAGAATTTTAATTATCGCAAGGATATTACGATTGACTTGACTTATGTACGTAAAGGATTAACCAATCATGTCTTATTTTAATTTTGAGGACAAAATTATTTTTAAGTTGGGTAGATTGTAAACCCCCTCACCAAAAATTAGGTCTACTTGGCTTAGATAGAGAGATTAGGGCTAATTAGAATCCAATTAGAATTAGAATGCGGCATTTGATTTAACTATACAATATTTATATCGCTTAGCGCACCTTACCGTTGCTTCGATAAATGGAGCACTACACTAGCCATTGTCTATCTGCAAATTTCACAACCTTGTCCTAGACGTGCCTGCCTACCATTCTGACCTTTGCGTAACTTATAATTATGCTTTCTTGTGCTACATTTTAGTCGCATAACATTCATCACAGACGTTATTAATTAATTCTAAATAATTTCAACTGTGTACCCCTGTGCGTTCCAATCGAAATTGGGAACACAATCTTGACTGTTTTGTGCAACCCGAATTTCGTTAATATTCTATACTGTATCCTCTACTTCCATGAAACTTGTGTCCCACCTAATTTTATCCCAATGTACTTCTAATTAATTTCAGAACACCATGCATGGTAATTTTAATTAATTTAATCCGAATTCTGTCTTTGTGCAATTTTCTAATTGTTGGGCACTCTTATGCAAAAGTGCATTGAGGTGTCCACACCGTTGGACAATACATGAAGAAATCCAACTTTTCCCTTCGTAGGAATTTTCCTATAATTTTTGGGATGTGCAACGCGCACATCGCCCCCTCAATTAAACCTATCCTTGCATTTTAAATAATGCAAATCCTAGCCCTCGAAACATCTCCATGTGAGCCTAAGGCCCAATCCCAAGATATAGAATACAAGGCCTTTTTCCAAGATGTTGACCAAGATTTTAGGTCAAACATTCAAACCCTTCACATATATAAATACATTTTTCCTAAATTTTTACCTAAATTTAACCCCATCACCCAACCCTATTTTCCAGCCGAACATCCCCTCTCCCATCTCCTGTTCACGTCGCCACCCTCTGCCTCTACAACCGCCGAAGCCCGGCGAGCAGCCCATGACCTCCGCCCTTCTCTCTTCCTCATATCCTCCTCTGCAACTGCCCCTCGCCGGACTCCCCAATACCACCGCCACCAGGGCCATCTCCCTCTTCATCTTCTTCCTCCGCTTCCCCCGCTGCAGGAGCTCGGTCACCCAACCCCGCCGGTGCACCGCTCCTCAGCAGTATCCCTCCTCGATGCCACGTCCTCCACCGACCAACTCGACGAGCACGCCATCAGGTCGCCATCCTCACTGAGACGCTGCCGACTCCCCCTCGACGAACCGAACTCCGGTCATTGTTCCCGACCTCCTGCACCATCACCATTCATGTCCCTCTCCCAACATCAACTCCCCGCCGTCCCCCATCACCTTCCGAGCCAACATCGAACCCAGCTTCTCCCCATATCCTCCGTCCTCCTCTACGACACCACCTAGTCCAGCACCACCTTCACCACCATTGTCGTCTCCTCCATAGTCATCTCCGGCCTCTTTCCGGCCGGAGCTCCTCCACCTGGCCAACAAGCTCGACCAGCACCTTCCCTGTCCTCCTCCTCCTTGCTGGATCACCCCTCCCCCTGGCCTGAACTCCTCCTCCACTTCCACCTTCCTGTCCTCTCCTCCTCCTCCTTCAACTGGCCGGACCTCCCCCCTTGGCCGGAGTTCAGTCACCACCACCATACTTTATCATCACCACCCTTATCATAAATTCTATCATCATTCCATCATCTTCACCATGGTAATCATCATCATCCCCATTACGATCATTATCATTTGACCTAATCACCCTTGTCCTCGTGTTCATCGTAGGCCATCACCCTTGCCAGACAAACCGCAGCAGACACCCCCGATTTTTGTACCTGTGCACGCTGACCCCAAGGATCTATTGGGTTGGTTCTACGCGACTTCTGGAGCAGGTTATTGGGACTACATAGCCGCTTGCCAGGCAAGTATACCTTGCCTTATTATAGTATTTAAATTTAGTTATATTGTTAGTTGCATGTTTATTATTTTAGGTTAGATAAGTGTGCGCGTTCGAGAGAGACTCGGGTGTAGTTAACGAAGGCGTTGACGTTAGGACTTGTGTCTGGCCTAGAGTCTAGTAGAGCCACCTAAAGTTGTGGAGTTATCGGTATGACTCCCCAGGCCTTGACATGTATCATTGCACGTCGCAGAGTGAGTTCATGTAGGGACGCGTGCCTCATGCTCGACTGGCCATCGGTATGAGCAACACGTGTCACGGTAATTAGCTTAGTTGTTTACTTCTTTAGAGACTTGCATTATAGTACGAGATGTCCATGTCGTGTTCGCGACTTGTACATTTGCATTGGGCAGGGAGGATGACTAGTAGGCGTATGGGACACCCACCTCATTTATTGCAGATATCGCACTCTTTGGAGTGATACGGACGTATATATTATTACAGATACCACGTCCCTTAGAGTGTTGGACATTATATATACAGATACCTCATTCCTCGAAATGATGGATGTTACAGATACCACACTCTAGAGGACGTTGAACATTATACCTACGCCTACCCATACGTACCAAAGTTGTCCTCACATTGCATTCACTTAGATGGTTAGCGCACCTTTTTATTTATTCAGTATTTACTTTATGGCATACTTTTATGTATCTTGTTATGTCCCTCTGAGGACCTGGCCCTTTCCAGGTGTATTGTTCATGAGTATTCGTAGGAGCACAGATCTGGACTTGCTATGTATATTCCGAGGAGGTCTTCTCTTCGAGCTCTGATTGTTAATTGATATTATTATATTGTATTTACCATGTTGATGCTATATTCTAGTTCGGTAGTGGATTTATTTCCATCCACTACAAGCATTAGATACTTTATATTGAGATCTAGCTTCATAGATATTGGTATTTATTTATATGTGATTTTCGTGGATGAGATTAGATCATACCCTGTGACTTGTGATAGTTTTACCACTTGTGAATTATTGTTCATTATACAGCGTACGCATGGGCTATGGTTTCCATATATTAGAGTTGTCATATACATGCGGCTGGCATGCTTACGTGTCCTAGTCCTACGTATTTTAGGACTGGGGCATGACATGTAGGCTGTATACCAATAATTTGGAGATACGGGTTAATTTGGGAGTTTTTCCTCCGATACGGGACTTTGTGCATGATATATTTTGTCACGGACACGTAGATGTGTATTTGACTCTTCGTATTATTCATATATACTATTTTAGACTTGCTCATATCCTTTGGGGTACGTTTCGTTGTGTGGTAGACTCGTATCGCAAGCGTATTATATATCTAGTGTGATACGGGTGCGATGCACTCCATGTGTTTGTTGTATTGCATTTTCTAGATTCAAATTGCCTTGTATTAGTAAATTAAATTATCATAGTATATATATATATATATATATATATATATATATATATATATATATATATATATATGTATAGATACGTATATGTGTAGTTATGTATTTACATCTACTTGTATATATACGTATGTATGTGTTATATATATATATGATAGGGTGTATATACATAAATGGATATATATGTCGTTGATGTTTATATATATATATATATATATATATAGTACATATGTATATGTGTATGTATAGTTATAGATATACATATCTACTATAGAGAGTGGTATGTTCATATGTATGTATATAGATATCTATATATGAGAGTATGTATATATGTTATGTATGTATGTATAGTTGTATGCTTCTGTGTGTGTGTGTGTGTGTGTGTGTGTGTGTGTGTTGTGTGTTGTAGAGGGGGGTCGGGGACCAGCAGGATTTATCCAGTGTGTGTTCAGCAGTAAACATTCAGTAGAGTATTTACATCTGGTAGCAGCAAGGTCGGGGTGAGCAGTGCCATAACAACAGCCTGTAGCAACTGCAGCAGCAGTTTCAGTAAGCATAGCAGCAATGCAGTGAGTTGTAGCAGCAATGCAGCAAGTTCCAGCAGCAGCAAATACAGCAGCACAGCAACAGCAATAGATGCAACAGCAGCTACACCACCACTACCACCAGCAATTGCGAGCCAGTGGCAGCAGCATATGCAGCAGTTCTGCAATAGCACAGTACTATGAAGCCTCGAGCAGTAGCAGCAACTTGCACAGGGACAACTAGTTAGGTAGTGAGTTCAGCTAGTTAAAGTTAGAGGTTAGCTAGTAGTTCCTTAATAATGTAGTAGTTAGTACTTAGTAAGTAGTTATATGGTTATATATGTATATATATTTTGTTATCTATATATACTGGAGATAGATATTTAGTGATAGGTATATATATCTCTTGTGTATCTCTAGTTATGTATGTATGTATGTATGTATATATGTATGTATGTATGTATGTATGTATGTATGTATGTATGTATGTATGTATATATACATTAGTAGTTGGTAGTTAGTATAGCTAGTAGTAATTGTATTAGATATTGGTTGTTAGTAATAATTGAGTTTGGGTAGTTAGCTATATGCTAAAGTCACATTACCTTGAGATACCAAGGTAAATGTCAAGGTATTGGGTCGATACTCAAGTTATTGGATTTGAGTATCAAGAAGGGGGTGTAGTGGTGCGATACCGCATTGGTTCGAAGCCAAGGTATCCACGTAGCAATTGTAATTAGGAATATTATATATAATATTGATTGTATATATATATTATGATATTTCTAATTAGTTGCATATTTTGTAATACGCTATCATATTGACCTTCAAGTACCTAGTTAGCTAGTGTGGCCTAGTTACATAGTGTATGGACCCAATATCTTAGAGATAGACTCATACAACCTAGAAATTGGTAGTTTGACTAAGTTTGACTGTTTTGACTTAGAAATAGCTTTTTGACCTAGAAGTTGACCAGTTTAACTTATTTTTATTCCAAAACCTTGTATTGATATAATATTCCATATCTAGGTCTTCGAGGCACCATACCGGACATCTGTGATATTGTTCACCGAATTTTAGGCGAGTATATTCTCTGATAGTTTCTCATTTATGATATCCTCTATGTCTCTTATATCTAGTGTAGATATCCTTAATTTCTTGACACGATGGTTACACGGATTGGTATATCCAGATCTCGTCATGAGATATTATTCCTTGGTATGTATAGTATATCTTGTGCAAGCATTGTTTCCTTGTTTTCTTGTACATGTGCAGATATTAATTCTTGGGGAGACTAGCTACCTACCCAGTGAATCCCGTGTCATAATGTACCATGGTTGGATCCACTATACTAGTCGGAAGCGGGGAGTATTTAGTGTAGATATGTGATCATACCCTCCTAGTGCATGTCTTGTTCCTTCTGAGTGTTGATCATACACCGCATGTATGATTAACCAAGCCCTTATCATTGTGCAAGTTCCTTGTGCAAGTTTCCAAGTCGATCACATGTTAAAGCTGATACTCACTCACTTAGTCATTAGTATTCTTGTTCATTGCCATATTGTTCATTCTCGTATTTATTTCAGTAATTTCTTTATTTTATATCACTTGTATCTATATGTTGTATCATGTATATTCACATATATTTACTATTACATAGTCGATATCATTTATTAGAACTGCTGTTAGAGATGTACTTTGCTCCTTTCCTAACTGGATATATTTTTCCCATATGACACTGAGAAGTGGTACCCCACCCACTACGGACCTCACGATGTTGTGGTCTTAGATCCAGAGACCTTGGCTCAGGAGGGTCTCATCCCGACTGAGATGGACAACCCAGGACTCACAACTTAGACAATTAGTTTCTTTTGTACTGGATTTGTCTCCAGCATTTTCTTATTTACTTTTCTCTGACTCATTTGATGTTATTATTGTCTCATAAGTTGTATTCGTGACTCTTCTATTCTTTTATCATATCCGTGCTATTTTCCATCTTAGATCTGTGATTGAGTATATTCATATTGTTGGTGGCATATTTATATTGATAGATAGTTTACCCAAACAGCGTTCTACCGTCGATGATGCGACGTAGGCTGGGCATTGTTCACTACTTGCATCCCTACACCAGGTGCGGGTCGTGACACATTTTTAGTGGTGGCCCATGCAAGTCTTCGAGGTCGCAATTAGTGCGATTCGTAGTGGTGCTCTGAATTGAGTGCTATTATGAGCCTGTTTCAGGATATAGGATATAGGCTATAGGCTGAGAATACTCAATCATATCTAGAAAAAACTCTATTTATTTATTTCAACTGTTCTTCCATGATATTGATATTTGATCTTTAACTGTCCTTTCTTTGAATGTCTTCCATCATGTGCCATATTGATTCTTTTCTTTTGCTTTGCCTCAGGATGCTGCCTAAGACTATATCACAGCAAGGGAGAGCAGCTTCTGAGAGGTCTACGACTTCCCGAGGGCCTACACCAGTCACTTTTCTGGTGATTGGCGTATCAGCTACGTTTGGGGGTCCACCTCCTACTCAGAGGACTGTTCTGGTTGTATCTGAGGGACTTCCATCTCCACCTTTCGTGCCGACAGATGCGATACAGATGTTCACACTATTTTGCGAGATGTTGGAGGCACAGAGTTCTCAGTCTGAGGCACACCAGATGCAGACCGACGTTATGAGGCAGGGCATCGAGAGTGCTCATCAGCTTGCTCTTACCATAGTTGAGAGAGGAGTTCCGGTCCAGCAGCAGGTTGCTCCGCAGGTTGCCCAGCTTCGGCCAGGTAATATTCAGGACTTCAAGAAGCTGGAACCTAGGGTCTTCAAGGGGACGGAGGGCATCGTCTACACTGATGATTGGCTCGAGGATATTGAGCGTCTCATGAGGGTGTCCCGTCTTTCTGAGGATCTGAAGGTTGAAGCAGTAGGACTTCGGCTATTCGACGTTGCCCGCACTTGGTTCAGGAAATAGCCAATTCTTACAGATGTAGGGTAGTCTTGGAAGGTGTTCAAGGACCTCTTCAAGAAAAAATTCTTTGCTCGGGCAGACAGGTTAGACTTGGGGAGGCAGTTTGAGAGCCTTATTCAGGAGAGCATGTCTGTGGAGGAATATACCGCAGAGTTTGGTAGGCTGAGCCGATTTACAGAGTATTTGGTGAGAGATTCGGAGATTTGAGCTATTTATTTTTGTAAGGGTCTAAATTGGGAAGTGAAGATCCTCATTCCTTTTTTTATGAGACCTACTCGAAGATACTTGTGGAGCACGCAAGGTTAAGAAGGAGTTGGGTTTAAAGCCCAAGAGAGATCATGATTCTTTTATGGGGGCTAATAGCAGCACAGTGACTGCCAAGCGTCCTCATTTCCATTCCAGGCCTTTTCAGCAGCTGCAACAACACCAAACTCCAGCTAGGGCCCCGTTTCACTAGACACCACAGCAGTAGAGACAGTTACAGCAAGCTTCCTGCCAATTCTGCAAGAAGCCCAGCCATATCTGGAAAGTTTGCAGGAAGAGGTTGGGAGTTTGTTTGTATTATGATACCGAGGGACATCAGCTGAGAGAGTGTCATTGTTGTGCAATTCAGGGAGCAGCTCCAGCTCAGAGGACACCGGCGAGACCACCTACAGTATAGCCGAGGGGACCGCCGCTTTCGACCCAGCACCAGCGTTATGCCCAACACTAACATCAGGGAGGTACATATCAGGGATGAGCGTTTGCTATGACAGTCAAGGAGGTCGAGCCCACCGGAGATGTCATCGTAGGTTTTGTTCTTCTTAATTCTATTCTAACTTTAGCTTTGTTTGATAGTGGTGCTTCCCATAGTTTTGTATCTATTTCTTTTGCTCTGAAGCATGGTTTGGTAGCTGAGTCTTTGCTTAGGACTTGCAAGATCATGACCGGGGGAGGCATTATCCTGGTTAATGATATTTGCAAGGATCGGAGAGTTACTTTGGGAGGCTGGAAGCTGAGTGCATGTTTACTTGTAATACCACTTCCGAGCTACGATATTGTACTCGGGATGGATTGGTTGAGTAAGAACCATGCTAGTATAGATTGTAGAGGAGGTAGAGTTTTGTTTGGTCCGCCAGGAGAGCCAGAGTTTAAGTTTGCTAGAGGAGCTGCAGAGCAGTGAGAAGGCATTATCTGTGGAGCTATGGTAGAAGACAAGAAGTTGCTGCATCCGTTAATAGCTGAGTTCTTAGATGTGTTTCCAGAGGAATTGCCAAGATTGTCGCCAGATCGAGATATTGAATTCTCTATAGACTTGGTGCCAGATGCAAAACAAATTTTACGGCATGTCTATAGAGTAAAAAACAACGAGCTGGTCGAGCTGAAGAAGCAGGTAGATGAGTTGCAGGATAAGGGGTTTATTAGATCGAGTTCTTCACCGTGGGGAGCCCCGGTATTATTTATACTGAAGAAGAATGGATCGGTGCGCATGTGCATCGATTACAGAGCATTGAATAATCTCACTATTAAGAACAAATATCCCTTGCCATGAATTGATGACTTGTTCGATCAGTTGAGTGGTACCAAGGTGTTTTCTAAGATAGACTTGAGATCAAGCTACCCCCTGGTGAAAGTGAAGCCGGAGGACATACCGAAGACTGCTTTTAGGACTCGGTATGGCTAGTATGAGTTTATGGTGATATTGTTTGGGTTGACTAATGCCCGAGCGGTATTTATGAATTTGATAAACAAGGTGTTCCACCAGTACCTTGACAAGTTTGTGGTGGTGTTCATCGATGACATACTCATATACTCGAAGACACCGGAGGAGCACAAGGAGCATTTACGGATTGTGTTGGATGTATGTCACTACCCTATTTCCAGGGCAGGATATTTTTTTATTTTAATTTGGCAAATTGTATATTGATCATAAATATTTGTATTAATATTTAATTAGATACATGTATTTATTTTTATTGGTTGTTTTAGGACTTTGGCTTGTTTGGACCCATGTCAGACCCTAGTGGACCCATGTCAGACCCAATCAACACCCTTGTCAGACTTATTTATTGGTGTAGAATAGTTATTTATATTTTAATTAGTTAGTTGGAGTATTTTGGATTAGTTAGAATGTATTTAGAAAAACAAAAACCTAAACCCTAGTTTGGATGACTTAATTGGAGAATATTTTGGTCTTTGTGTTAGAGCCTAGATTTGGTGTAGGAGCTTGATTTGGAGGCTTGGAGGCTTGGTGTGGTAATTTCTAGGGATTTTGGAGACTTTGGCCTTGGAATTTCAACTCCCAAGAGGTAAACCCTAACTTTTCTCTTAGTGATTGCTTTAATATAGTAGTTTAGAATCTTTCTAGACCTTAGGACTACCCATGGGAGGAAGTTGGAACTTGTTTGGATGTGTTTGGAGACTTTGGCATAGGATTTTATGTCAATTTTGGGTAAAATCCGAGATTGGCCCAATTTTGGGTGTTGCCCTAGGTTAGACGGACCTAGGTAGACGTACTTGGGTGTCTTGAGGGTAAGTACGTATCCCCGTTAGGACACGTGAGGTCGTATCGCGGATATTTGGGAGTTACGGGAGATTTGTGGGTTTTTCCTTCGTCGTGGGTTCTACGTGCTTGTGGAATTTTGCCACAGACCTAGAATCAAAGAGTTAGCATTTTTGTGAGATTTTAGACATTGTTTACAACATGTGGGTAAAAATTTGGTCGATTCTGATTAGGTTTGGTGTGTATTTCATGAGGTATCGCGAGCCGCACTCCAAGTGCTCGTCAAAATGACCAAATGGCCATTTTGACTTGGTTTCTAGGTTTTGGGCTTGTTCGCGGGTTGGGTTAGCCTTGGGGAGTGTGTATTAGAGTTTACAAGTTTATATTTATATATATATATATATGTATATATATGTATATATATGTATATGGGTGAGTGTGTGTAGTGTATTGTTTGTGTGTATGGGTGAGTGTGTGTTTGTGTGTTTATAGTGTGTATTGTGTGTTAGTATATAGTGTTTGTGAGTCGAGTGTGTGAGTGTGTTTGAGTGTATAGGTGTAGTGTGTGTAGTAATATGTTTATATATGTGTGTTTGTGTGTGTGTTAGTGTGTGTTTGTGTGAGTGTGTGTTTGAGTGTGTAGGTGTGTATGTCTAGTTAGTGTGCGAGCATGTAGTGTTTGTGTATAGTGAGTATGAGTGAGATATATATATATATATATGTATATATATATATATGTATATATATATATATGTATATATATATATGTATATATAGGTTTATATATGTTTTTGTGTGTGTGTGTGTGTGTGTGTGTATATATATATATATATATATATATATATATATATATATATATATATATATATATATAAGTGTATATATGTATATGTAAGTATATATATAACTATATGTAAGTATGTGTGTGTATATATACATATGTGTGTATATATATGTGTGTGTGTGTAGTGTGTGTTAGTGAGTGAGTGAGATCGAGGGAGAGTGAGATAGAGGGAAAGGTAGAGAGGAAGAGAGAGTGAGGGAGAGAGGAAGAGGTAGAGTGAGATAGAGTGATAGAGTGAGATAGAGAGAGCAGCAGTTGCAGTATTAGCAACAGCAGTAGCAGCAGCAGCTAACACCCCTCCCGCCCCTTTTTGCTGCTAGCTAGAGTGATATATATATATATATATATATATATATATAAGTATATATGTATAGTTAGTGAATGAGGAGGGTAAGGTAAGTTAGGTATTGAGGTAGCCTATATACTAGGTTATATATATATATATATATATATATATATATATATATATATATATATATATATATATATATATATATATAAGTGTATATATGTATATGTAAGTATATATATAACTATATGTAAGTGTGTGTGTGTGTGTGTATATATACATATGTGTGTATATATATGTGTGTGTGTGTGTAGTGTGTGTTAGTGAGTGAGTGAGTCGAGGGAGAGTGAAATAGAGGGAAAGGTAGAGAGAAAGAGAGAGTGAGGGAGAGAGGAAGAGGTAGAGTGAGATAAAGTGATATAGTGAGATAGAGAGAGCAACAGAGAGAGAAGAGAGCAGCAGCAGCAGTTGCAGTATTAGCAACAGCAGCAGCATTAGCAGTAGCAGCAGCAGCTAACACCCCTCCCGCCCCTTTTTGCTGCTAGCTAGAGTGATATATATATATATATATATATATATATATATATATATATATATATATATATATATATATATATATATATATATATATATATATATTGATGTTTACATATAGTAGTATATATAAGTATATATATATATATATAGTTAGCTAGATAGTTAGTGCTAGAGAGGGGTAAGGCTTCAGTATCTCAATACCTTGAGATACTCAAGGTATTGGGTATCGGGACGAGGTATTGGGATTTGCCTAGGAATGAAGTTAGAGTTGGTTTTATATATATATATATATATATATATATATATATATATATATATATATTAGAGGGTATAGGCGGGGTCTAGCATAGGTTGAGATATCGGATACCGAGGGTATCCCGGTATCTCAAGGAGGCGAGTTTGAGGGTTTACTAGCTTAATGAGTTAGTTTTGACCTAGAATTTTAGGGGCACCCTAGTTTGACCTAGAGTTAACCGTAGTTGACCCGGTTGACCGCCAAAGTCAACATTTGACCTAGTTTTGACCTAGAGTTGACTTTTTGGACCCTAGGTTGATTTTTTGACCCAGATTTCACCGGTTTGATCCGTTTGACCTAGAACAACCCTAGAAGCTTATTTTTAGTTATTTTATATCTGTTTAACTCTTTAGAATCCCGTTTAATCTTGCTTTTCGCAATAAGTTTTTGCGACGCCAGTTCGGACCTCGATCCTCGCCAGTTGCTCAAGACGTCAGGCGAGTACATTCTCTGATAGTTTTTATTATCTGATGATTATTATGATTCAACTTCTAGTATAGTATTATCTGATTTTCTGGCATGACACTGACTAGTATTTCTGGATTTATTCACTTGCGACACGTATATTTCATGTTTATGGTCGCTATTTCTGGAATCACCTACTGGCATCACATCAGGACTCACTACAGGCATCACTCATGTTTCTGGCTAGACTCATACTTGATTTACATGTTGGGTCTTGGATTCACTTGTACTAGTCGGGGTGAAAAAATACTCGAGTAGATATGTAAATATTCTCAAATCTGGAATCACTCCCACTGGTCTAATCTGGAATGATAGATGCCGCACACCCAGTGTGCGGTGAGCCATACTTACCCCTAGCCGTTTACATGTTGAAACAGATATTTCAGAGACACGATTTTATTTTTTCTAGTCTGGACTCACTTACATTTCTTGACTGGTCTCACTTATACTTTTTGGACTGAACTCATTATATTTACTCTTACTGGACTCACTTCACATTATTATGCACACACTTCTTTTAGTTTAGATTTCTTGTATCCTGCAGTCATTATTATCTTGCTTCTGATTTTCATGCATCTTTACCTTTATGCACCAGTTGATAGATATGTATATATATTTCCTTGTTCATTCTTCATTTCCTTCACCTTGTGCTACTTGCTACAACTGCTTTATAGTTTTTATCATTTAACTGGAACTGCTGTTAGAGGTATACTTGCTACAAACCTGACTGGATATATTTTTCAGAGGATCCAGAAGATTGGTGTCCGACATTTTATGGACCTCAGCCTGTCGATGGTGCAGACAGGGACCCCCTAGTTCAGGAGTGATTTCCGGGTTGGTAGCCGGGATCACTAGGACCTCAGTTGTATTTATTCGCTTTTGGTATCGAATTTGTCCCTGGCTTTTGATTTGAGACTTTGTATTGTATTTGATTCAGGATATATTGTGTTATTATTATTATTGTGGTTGTCTTTAGTAGTAGTTGTTGTTTGGACTTTGTACTTGTTAGACTTTCTTGTTATCTTATCGTGCTTAGATCGTGATTGAGTATTTGTATTATCATTATCATATTGTTACTCCGTTTGTAGTTGAGATCTTGGCAGGTACTTATATTGTTATGTGATATTGTTAGCTAGATAGTAGACCTAGACAGCGTTCTACCGCCGATGCTGTGGCGTAGGCTGGACATACCCACGACTCATGTCCGATTTTTTGGGTGCGGGTTATGACACATTTTTTTGGTGGCCTACGCAGGTCTCGAGCTTCCCAATTAGTGCGATATCGTGGTAGTACAATAATTTAGTTGTACTTCTGCGAGCCTGCTGTAGGATATAGGATCTAGGATGAGAGTATACTCAATCACGACTAGGAATAATTTCAATCTAATATTTGCTATTTTTAATTATTCTGAAATTGCTTTCCTTTGAAATATTACTGTCCTTCTTTGATGATATCGTATCTTGTACCGTATTGACTTTTTTTGATCGGTGTTCAGGATGCCTCCAAAGATACGATCCCATCGTACCATCCATGTAGTTGCCACCGAGAGGTCTGCTACCTCTCGTCCAGCTCGTATTCAGGCAGCTGCTACCGCTCCACTCACCACTCCTGCAGTTGAGGGAGCATATACTTCTCTCGGAGATCCTCCTCCACCTGTCGATCTGAGGACTACCCCAGTTGTTCCGGTGGTACCTCCACCACCACCTGCACCAGTAGACGTTGCGCAGTTGTTTGCGTTCTTTAGGGAGATGATGGATGAGCAGCACCGCTAGGTGGATGTGATGAGGCTGGGCATTGAGAATGCCCACCAGGTGGCCATGACGGCAGTAGATAGAGTGGCTCAGATCCAGCCACAGGCAGAACAGACTCAGCATCCGAGGCCGGGTAACATCATTGACTTCCAGAGGATGCGGCCCAAGGAGTTCCAAGGTACAAAGGGTATCATGTACGCGGATGACTGGATAGAGAAGATTGAGGGGATTTTTTAGCTGGCACAGATTCCAGACAGCATACAGATAGAGGCAGCGGGCAGTCAGATGTTCGACCTCGCTTTGACGTGATATCGTACTGATACGAGGATCGCGGCACCAGGGCTTACTTGGGAGGCTTTTAAGAGGCTTTTTAAGAAGAAAATTTTCCTATATGTGGTGCTTAGTGCCTTAGAGAGCTAGTTTGAGGCACTCGTCCAGGGGAGCATGCTGGTGGACGAGTACGCAGCAGAGTTCTGCCTTCTGGACAGATTTGTGGAGGGCTTGAGTGAGGCAGCAAAGGCGAGGAAGTTTTGCAGGGCTTGGTCATGGCGGTCAAGTCTTTGACTAGGAGTGACCACAAGGCAACTTTTGAGCAGATCGTAGGGGACGCTCAGAGGCCAGAGGATGACTTGGAGCTCAAGTCCAAGAGAGGCAGGGATGATTCAGGTAGTGCGAGTGGTCGTACAGGACTGACTAAGCATCCCTATGTGCAGAAGACAGTGCAGCAGGGTCAGGATCAAAGAGTGCCTACTTGTACCTACTGTAGAAAGGAATGACATATTTGGGATGTTTGTAGGAGGAGGCTGAAGGTGTGTCTGTTCTGTGGATCCGCTGCTCACCAGATGCGAGATTGCCCCACTGCACCTACATGTGGTGGAGCATAGGATCAGAGAGTGGAAGCTAAGCCACCTGTGGCACAGCATCATGCCCCGCACTAGCAGAGGGAGATACCCCGGCAAGGCAGGACTTTTGCGTTGACGGTCGAGGAGGCCAATGCTACGGGTGTCGGGTTAGCAGGTCTGTCTCTTTTTGTTCTTCTTCCTGTCCTTTTCCATTTCTTGTGGTGTGCTCCATTAGTATCTGTTAGAATTTTCTTTTGTGTTGTGGTAGATAGTGTAGTGACCCTGATTAAAACTGTAATAACACGACCAGTAGGACCATGATCTTGCATGTTGTTTAGGTAGAATTTCTTAACTGTGATTGTTGGGGGTTTGACCTAGAAGAAATGATCGACTTTAAATTTTGAGGACGAAATTTTCTATGGAGGATAGGCTTGTCACTACCCCATTTCCAGGGTAGGATATTTTTTTATTTTAATTTGGTAAATTATGTATTGATCATAAATATTTGTATTAATATTTAATTAGATGCATGTATTTATTTTTATTGGTTATTTTAGGGCTTTGGCTAGTCTGGACTCATGTCAGACCCTAGTGGACCCATGTCGGACCCAACCAACACCCTTGTCAGACTTATTTATTGGTGTAGAATAGTTATTTATATTTTAATTAGTTAGTTGGAATATTTTGGATTAGTTAGAATGCATTTAGAAAACCCTAAACCTAAACCCTAGTTTGGATGACTTAATTGGAGGGTATTTTGGTCTTTGTGTTAGGCTCCCAAACCCTAACCCCATTTCTTCCTTACATGCCCCCCCTCCCTTCATTTTCACTTCTTCTTCTTTATTTTTCACTCTCCATTCTCCTCCTTCACTTCTTCCATTTCCAAGTAAGTTTTTCACTTTTCTTCTCTTCCTTCATTTATTCCTCTCTTTAATGCAAACCCTAACCCTTCATTTTCCTCTAACCTAGGTGTGTAGAGCCTAGATTTGATGTAGGAGCTTGATTTGGAGGCTTGGAGGCTTGGTGTGGTAATTTCTAGGGATTTTGGTGACTTTGGCCTTAGGATTTTAACTCCCAAGAGGTAAACCCTAACTTTCCTTTTAGTGATTGCTTTAATATAGTGTAATTAGTAGTTTAGAACCTTCCTAGACCTTAGGGATACCCATGGGAGAAAGTTAGAACTTGTTTGGATGTGTTTGGAGACTTTTGCATAGGGTTTTGTGTCAATTTTGGATAAAATCCAAGATTGGCCCAATTTTGGGTGTTGCCCTAGGTTAGACGGGCCTAGGTAGATGTGCTTGGGTGTCTTAAGGGTAAGTACGTGTCCCTGTTCGGACAC
>JAYESA010000001.1:99377478-99433988 GCA_036927795.1 Iris macrosiphon | reverse complement strand
AGTTTGACCAAGTTTGACAGGTTTGACTTAGAGTTGACCTAGTTTGACTGTTTTGACTTAGAAATAACTCTTTGACCTAGATGTTGACCAATTTAACTTATTTTTATTTCAAAACCTTGTATTGATATTATATTCCATATCTAGGTCTTTGAGGCACCGTATGGGACATCTGTGATACTGTGCACCAGGTTTCAGGCGAGACCTCTCAGAAGCTGCCCTCCCCTGTTGTGATCTAGTCTTAGTCGGCATCCTGAGATAAAGCGATAGAAAGAATCAATATGGCAGATGATGTAAGACATTCAATGAAGGACAGTTAAAGATCAAATGCCAATATCAAGGAAGAATAGTTGAATGAATCAAAAGAGTTTTTCCTAGATGTGATTGAGTATCTCAGCCTATAGCCTATATCCTGAAATAGGCTCATAATAGCACTCAAAATAGAGCACCACTATGAATCACACTAATTGTGACCTCGAAGACCTGCAAGGACCACCACTAAAAATGTGTCACGACCCACACCCGGTGTAGGAATGCAAGTCAGAAACAACGCCCAGCCTACGTCACAGAATCAGAGGTAGAATATTGTTTGGGTAATCTATCTAGCAATATAATATGCCACCAATAATATCAATATACTCAATCACATATCTAAGATAGAGAATAGCACGAATATGATAAAATAATAGAATAGTCATAATATAAATTATGAGTCAATAATAATAACATAAATGAGTTAGAAAAATACTAAACAGTAAGATGGAGACAAATCTAGTACAAGAGAAACTAAACATCTAAGCTATGAGTCTCTGGTCGTCTATCTCAATTGGGATGAGTCCCACCTGATCCAGGGTCTCTAGCTCTAAGCCCACAACATCTTGAGGCCCGTAATGAGTAGGGTACCACTCCTTAGTGTCATCTATGAAAAATATATCCAGTCAAGAAATGAGCAAAGTACATCTCTAACAGCAGTTCTAATCAATGATATAAACTATGTAACAATAAATAGATGTGAATATACAAGATGTAATAATAGATACAAGAGATATACAATAAAGAAAATACTGGAAATAGATACAAGAATGAATAATATAGAAATGAACAAGAATAATAATGACTAAGTGAGTGAGTACTAGCTTTAGCATGTGATCGGCTTGGAAACTTGCACAAAGATAAGAGCCTGGCTAGTCATACGTGCGGTGTATGACCAACACTCACAAGGAATAAGACATGCACAAGGAGGGTATGATCACATATCTACACTAAAATACTCTACCCCCGACAGGTATAGTCGATCCAACCATGGTACGTCATGATATATATATATATATATATATATATATATATATATATATATATATATATATATATATATATATATATATATATATATATATATATATATATATATATAGATGAGGGTATATGTATATTGATATCTTGTATCTAGTAGTATTTGATTATGATGTATAGATGAGGGTATGTTTACTTGGGTGTCTATATATATATATATATATATATATATATATATATATATATATATATATATATATATATATATATATAGAGAGAGAGAGAGAGAGAGAGAGAGAGAGAGAGAGAGAGAGAATAAGGGAGGTGAGATGGCACCTCACTCTCAAAACAAGGGTGGCGGTGATGTGGCACAATTCCAACCACACATTTCATAATTGACAAATTGCACTTAACCCCCTCTCCTCGTTTGTGTGGTTGTGATTGTGCCACATCACCGCCACCCTTGTTTTGAGAGTGAGGTGCCACCTCACCTCCCTTATTCTATATATATATATATATATATATATATATATATATATATATATATATATATATAGATAGATAGATAGATAGATAGATATATCCATATATATATGTATATAGTCATGTATATATGTATATTGATGTATGAGGTTATATGTGTGCAAGAGGGGGAGGGGCTCAGATAGGAAACAACAACAGAAACAACAACAGCAACAGAAACAGTAATAGAAAACAACGACAACAACAACAAACAGCAACAGCAAACAGCGACAGCAACAGCAAACAGAGACAGCAACGACAAACAGCAACAGCCCGAGCAGCAGCAGCAGCAGCAGTCTCCAAGAGGAGCAGTAGCAGCAGGGTATTAGCTAGCTAGGTGAGTTGGTAATTTGATGAGTTAGTTTCTTTAGTATTTTAGTTAAATAGTTAGTTTAGTTAGTTAACTAGTAATAGTTATTATTAGTTAACTAGTTATTTAGTTATCAAGTTAGTAGTATGTAGTTAGCTAGTTATCTAAACATATGTATCTCATGTATCCCTAGTAGTATATATTTGTATGTGGGCATGTATGTATATAAGTATCAGTAATTAGTTATTGGATAGTAGTTATATTAAATAAATATATGTTAGTCATTAGTTTTTGGTAGTTAATATATATGAGGATTTGAATTACCATGAGATACCAAGGTAAAGGTCGAGGTATTGAGGATACTCAAGGTATTTAAGTTGGGTATCATGATGAGTGTTTAGTAGTGTAATACCGAGTTGGTTCGAAGCCAAGGTATCCATTTAGCATTTGTAATTAGGATTAGTATATTTAATATTGATTGAATATGCATATATGCTATTTCATATCTCTTATTTGTGTATCTTGTGATACAATATCTTAGTATCCTAAGTTTAGCTTGTATGGCCTAGATTCTTAGTGTATGGACCCAATATCACAGGGATATACTCATACAATCGAGAAATAGGTAGTTTGACCAAGTTTGACAGGTTTGACTTAGAGTTGACCTAGTTTGACTATTTTGACTTAGAAATGACTCTTTGACCTAGATGCTGACTAATTTAACTTATTTTTATTCTGAAACCTTGTATTGATATTATATTCCATATCTAGGTCTTCGAGGCACCGTACCGGACATCTGTGATACTGTGCACCAGGTTTTAGGCGAGTACATTCTTTGATAGTTTGTCGTTTATGATATCCTTGTATCTAGTGTAGATATCCTTGATTTCTTGATACGATGGTTACACGGATTGATATATCCATATCTCGTAATAAGATGTTATTCCTTGGTATTTATGGTGTATCTTGTGCAAGCATTATTTTATTGTTCTTCTTGTACATGTACAGACATTGGTTCATGAGGAGAGTAATGCCCTTCTTGTGGAAACTCGTGTCATGACGTACCATGGTTGGATCCATTATACCAGTCGGGGGTGGAGTATTTTAGTATAGATATGTGATCATACCCTCCTTATACATGTCTTGTTCCTTGTGTGTGTTGGTCATACACCGCACGTATGACTAGCCAGGCCCTTATGCTTGTGTAAGTCCTAAGTCGATCACATGTTAAAGCTAGTACTCACTCATTTAGTCATTAGTATTCTTGTTCATTGCCATATTATTCATTCTTGTATTTATTTCTAGTATTTTCTTTTATTGTATATCTCTTGTATCTATTATTGCATCTTGTATATTCATATCTATTTACTGTTACATAGTTTATATCATTGATTAGAACTGTTGTTAGAGATGTACTCTACTCCTTTCTTGACTAGATATATTTTTTCCAGATAACACTAAGGAGTGGTACCCTACTCATTACAGGCCTCAGGATATTGTGGGCTTACAGCCAAAGACCCTGGCTCAGGTGGGACTCATCCTAACTGAGACAAACGACCCGGGACTCATAGCTTAGATGTTTAGTTTCTCTTGTACTGGATTTGTCTCCAACTTACTGTTTAGTATTTTTTCTAACTCATTTATGTTATTATTATTGACTCATAAGTTATATTATGACTATTCTATTCTTTTATCATATTCGTGCTATTCTCCATCTTAGATATGTGATTGAGTATATTGATATTGTTGGTGGCGTATTATATTGCTAGATAGATTACCCAAACAGCGTTCTGCCATCGATTCTGCGACATAGGCTAGGCGTTGTTCCCGACTTGCATTCCTGCACCGGGTGTGGGTCGTGACACATTTTTAGTGGTGGACCTTGCAGCTCTTCGAGGTCACAATTAGTGCGATTCGTAGTGGTGCTCTATTTTGAGTGCTATTATGAGCCTATTTCAGGATATAGGATATAGGCTATAGGCTGAGAATACTCAATCACGTCTAGAAAAAACTCTTTTGATTTATTCAACTATTCTTCCTTGATATTGGTGTTTGATCTTTAACTGTCCTTCATTGAATGTCTTACATCATGTGCCATATTGATTCTTTCTTTTGCTTTGTCTCAGGATGCCGCCTAAGACTAGATCACAACAGGGGGTGGCAGCTTCTGAGAGGTCTGCGACTTTCCGAGGGCCTGCACCAGTCACTTCTTCGATAATTGGAGTGTCAGCTATGTTCGAGGGTCTACCTCCTACTCAGAGGACTATGCCGGCTGTATTTGAGGGACTTCCACCTCCACCTTCCGTGCCAGCAGATTCGACACAAATGTGCACACTGTTTTATGAGATGTTTGAGACGTAGAGGGCTCAGTCTAAGGCACACCAGTGGTAGACCAACGTCTTGCAGCAGGGCCTCGAGAGTGCTCATCAGCTTGCTCGTACCGTAGTAGAGAGGGAAGTTCTGGTCCAGTAGCAGGTTGTTCCTCAGGTTGCTCAGCTTTGGCTAGGAAACTTTCAAGACTTCAACAAGCTGGAGCCTAGGGTCTTCAAGGGGATGGAGGGTATCGTCTAAGCTAATGATTGGCTCGAGGACATTGAGCGTCTCATGGGGGTGTCCCGTGTTTCTGAAGATTTAAAGGTTGAGGCGGTAGGACTTCAGTTGTTCGACGCCGTCCGCACTTGGTTCAGGAATGAGCCAATACTTATTGACGCAGGACAATCATGGAAGGTATTCAAGGACCTCTTTAAGAAGAAGTTTTTCCCTCGGGCACATAGGTTAGACTTGGGGATGCAGTTTGAGAGCCTCATTCAGGAGACCTTGTCTGTGGAGGAATACGCTGCAGAGTTCGGCAGGTTGAGCCAATTTGCGAAGTATTTGGTGAGAGAGCCGAAGGTTTGAGCTATTCGTTTTCAAGAGGGTCTAAACTGGGAAGTGAAGATCCTTATTCCGTATTTTTATGAGACCTACTCGGAGATACATGTGGAGGCACGAAAGGTTGAGCGGCGTTGGGTTTGAATCCCAAGAAAGATCGCAATTCTTTTTTGGGGGCTAACAATAGCACAGTATCTGCCAAGCATTCTCATTTCCAGTCTAGGCCTTTTCAGCAGCCGTAGCAACACCAGACTCTAGCTAGGACACCATTTCACCAGGCACCAAAGCAGCAAAGACAGTTACAGCAAGCTTTCTGCCACTTTTGCAAGAAGCTCGGCCATATCTGGGAAGTTTGAAGGAAGAGGTTGGGAGTTTGTTTGTATTATGGTACCGAAGGGCATCAACTGAGAGAGTGTACTTCCAATCCTTGTTGTGAAGTTCAGGAAGCAGCTCCAGCTCCGAGGACACAAGCGAGACCACCTGTAGTATAGCCGAGGGTACCACTACTTCCGACCCGGCAGTAGTGTTATGCATAGCACCAACATCAGGGAGGAGCACGTCAAGGACGAGAGTTTGCTATGACAGTCGAGGAGGGCGAGCCCATTGGAGATGTCATCGCAGGTTCTATTTTTCTTGATTCTATTCCAGTTTTAGCTTTGTTTGATAGTAGTGCTTCCCATTATTTTGTATCTGTTTCTTTTGCTCTAAAGCATGGCTTGGTAGCTAAGTCTTTGCTTAGGACTTGCAAGATCATGACCGGGGGAGGCATTATCCTGGTTAATAATATTTTTCAAGGATCGGAGAGTTACTCTGGGAGGCCGGGAGTTGAGTACGCGAGCTACGACATTATACTCGGGATGGATTGGTTGAGTAGACACCATACTAGTATAGATTGTAGAGAAGGTAGAGTTTTGTTTGGTCTGCCAGGAGAGCCAAAGTTTGAATTTGCTAGAGGAGCTGCAGAGCAGGGAGAAGGCACTCTGTGGAGCTATGGTGGAAGATAAGGAGTTGTCGCATTCGTTGATAGCAGAGTTCTTGGATGTATTTCCTGAGGAATTACCAAGATTACCACCAGATCAAGATATTGAATTCTCAATAGACTTGGTGCCAGGTGCAGAACCAATTTTACAGCATGTCTATAGAGTAAAAAATAGCGAGCTGGTCGAGCTGAAGAAGCAAGTGGACGATTGCAGGATAAGGGGTTTATCAGATCGAGTTCTTCACCGTGGAGAGCTCCGGTATTGTTTATACTGAAGAAGGATGGATCGATGTGCATGTGCATTGATTACAGGGCATTAAATAATCTCACTATCAAGAATAAATACCATTTGCTACAAATTAATGACTTGTTCAAATAGTTGAGTGTTGCCAAGGTATTTTCTAAGATAGACTTGAGATCAGGCTACCACTAAGTGAAAGTGAAGCTGGAGGACATACCAAAGACTGCTTTTAAGACTCGGTATGGTTAGTATAAGTTTATGGTGATGCCGTTTGGGTTGACTAATGCCCCGGCGGTGTTTATGTATTTGATGAACAAGGTATTCCATCAGTACCTTGACAATTTTATGGTGGTGTTCATCAATGATATACTCATATACTCGAAGACACCGGAGGAGCACGAGGAGCATTTGCGGATTGTGTTAGATGTGCTGATGAAGGAGAAGCTGTATGGGAAGATATCCAAGTGTGAGTTATTCCTGGACGAGGTAGAGTTCTTAGGACATGTTGTGATTGGTGATGGTATTTCAGTGGATCCTAAGAAGATCGCAGCTGTGGAGTCTTAGAAGATCCCGTGTTCGGTAGCAGAGATGAGGAGTTTCTTGGGTTTGGCAGGCTACTACAGGAAGTTTGTGCAAATTTTTTGAGGATTGCCGAGCCGATGACCAGACTCACCAGAAAGGATATAGAGTTTATTTGGACAGAGGATTGCCATGTTACTTTTGAAGAATTGAAGAAGAGGTTGGTGTCTGCTCCTATTTTGACATTGTCATCAGGGTCTGGAGGTTTCAATATTTATAGTGATACATCGGGGAAAGGTTTGGGTTGTGTTCTTCAGGATAATAAAAAATTGATTGCCTATGCATCCAGGCAATTATGTCATCATGAGAAGAACTATCCTACCCACGATTTATAGTTGGAAGCAGTCATCTTTGCCCTGAAGTTGTAGAAATACTATTTATACGGAGAGCGTGTGGAGATCTTCACAGACCACAAGAGATTGAAGCACGTTTTCATGCAGAAGGAGTTAAACATGAGGCAGCGTCGGTGGTTGGAACTGATGAAGGATTTTGACATATCTTTGCAGTATCATCCTGGGAAAGCTAATGTAGTTGCCGATGCCTTGAGTAGGTATCCGGTAGCTATGTTGTTCACACCAGATCGATATTTGTTGGTGGACTTGGAGAGCTTAGGCATTGAGGTGATAGTTTCTGGTTTTGTTATGCAGATGTGGGGGTTGCAGATACACTCAGAGCTGATGGACAAGATCAAGGCAGCCCAGTATGAGGATGTATCTCTGAGGAGCATCAAAGCTCAGGTAAGAGCAGGATTGGAGGATGATTTCACCATTGTTGAGGATGGTTCTTTGTGGCATGGTGTTAGATTATGTGTGCCTAGTGGAAAGCTGCATAAGGCGGTATTGCAGAAAGCGCATCGCTCTCAGTATTCTATACATCTAGCTTCCAACAAGATGTATCGGGATATACGAGAGAGTGTGTGATGGTATGGCATGAAGAGGGAAGTGGCACAGTTTATATCCAGATGCTTAGTGTGCCAGTAGGTGAAAGCCGAGAGGCAGAGGCCAGGAGATTTACTCCAGCCATTACCCATTCTAGAGTGGAAGGGGGAGCACATTACTATAAATTTTGTGTCCGGACTTCTACGATCTCCAGGAAGGAAAGACGCAATTTGGGTCATCGTTGACAGGTTGACCAAGTCGGCCCACTTTTTACCTTTCAAGGTAGGTTTGTCTACGGAGAAGTTGGCAAAGATGTATGAGAGGCAGATCGTAAGGATACATGGAGTTCCCGTCAGCATAGTCTCGGATTGGAATAGTCGTTTTACTTCTCATTTCTAGAGGAGTTTGCAGGCGAGTTTGGGGACTAAGATCAAGTTCAGTACTGTATATCATCCCCAAACAGATGGCCAGTCAGAGAGGACTATTCAAACTCTCGAGGATATGTCGCGCACTTGTGTACCAAATTTTGGGGGTTCTTGGGAGGACTATCTCCATTTGGTAGAGTTTGCTTATAACAACAGCTACTAGGCTAGTATAAAGATATCACCATTTGATGCTCTGTACGGTCGGAGATGTCGTACTCCCTTGCCTTGGGATAATGTTGGAAAAAGATTTTTGATAGGGCCAGAGATGGTTGTGGAGATCAGAGACAGACTTCGACTGGCGCAGGACCGACAGCGGCATTGGGCCGATAGCCACCGGAGACCTTTAGAGTTTGAGGTATAGTTTTAGATTTTTATTTTGTTCTTATTATTGGTTGTTTGTTATAGATTAAGTTTTTAAGGTTGTATTTTATTCTAGGTTGGTGGTTTGGTATTTTTGATGATTTCTTCGACTCGAGACACGATTCATTTCGGTGGAGGCGGAAAGCTTAGTCCGTGATTCATCGGACCTTTCACTATTCTTGAGAGGGTCGATTCAATTGCTTATAGACTATACTTGCCACCTGTATTGGAGGGAGTGCACAACGTGTTTCATGTGTCACAGTTGAGACGGAATATGGCAGATCATAGTCACATGTTGGATCACTCAGAGATAGAGGTGGGCCCTACTCTTAGCTATCTAGAGAAGCCAGTTGAGATTCTAGATCAGAGAGAGAAGGTGTTGAGGAACCAGACTATTCCCTTGGTATGCGTCGCATGGAGGTATCACTCTCCGGGAGAGTCTACTTGGGAAAGAGAGGATGAAATGCGAGAGCGTTACCCATATTTGTTTGTGCCTTGAGGTATGTTCTTTTCTAGGTATGTTCTGTTCTTTTCTGTTCTATTATGTTTATTTTTTGGGGTAGTTTTTGTCTTTGAATTTTGAGGACGAAATTATTTTAAGGGTGGTAGACTTGTCACTACCATATTTTCTAGGAGAGGGTATTTTAGTCATTTCATAATTAATTAAATATTGTATATGTTGTATAATTATTTATTTTATTATTTAATTATTGTTAGATGTTAGTTTATTATTTTGGACTTATGTTAGTGGAACTAACTAGCTTAGATTAGATTCATGGACCAACATTTACAATTAGTTAGAATTGAGCCCAATTATAAGCTCATTTATTAGGAGGAGGATTAGTTTAATTAAACCATTAGACTAGAACCTTCTCTCCTTAATTATTTCTTTATGAGAGGCCCCAAGGGGTATATTGGACATTACATAGTAGCTTGAGGGAGGGGCTAAGGGGGCCAGCCTATTTAAAAGAGGGGAAAAAAATTCTCTCCTCTTTTTATTTCAAATCTAGATCTAGAATTTTCCTCAACCAAATTCTTTCATTTCCACATTATTTTTCTACCAAATTTCTTTCCAATTCCTTTTCAAATCACCATTAGAGACTAGTAGAGCAAGGATCTAGAAGGAGGAAGCAAGGATCTACAAAGAGGAGCAAGGATCTACAAGTTGAAGGCCAATTTTACCAATTTTGGAGGTTGCATTGGGAATCCATCTTCTAATAGGTATAATTCAGTTTTACCCTTTAATTAGGTCCTAAATTTGAGATTTAACCATGAGAAACCACCCCACATGCATAGGCTACCCATAGAAATTGAAATTAGGTTCATAGGAGGCCTATGGAGAAAGTTATGATATATTTTGTGTCAATTTTAGGGGAATTCCGATATTGACACATGTTATGGTTGTCAATTGATCAATTAGACCAAACTGACATGGGTTTGTTTGTTTTAGGATAGTGTCGTGTCCATAATTGGATAGGTGTAGGCCGTATCCCAATAATTTGGTGATACGTGTTAATTTGGGGGATTTTCCTCCGATACGGGACTTTGTGCATGTCATATTTTGACACGGACATGTAGTTATGTAATTGACTCTTCGTATTGTTCATAAATAATATTTTAGACTTGCTCGTGTCCTTCGGGTACGTTTGGTTGTGTGGTGGACTCGTATCGCAAGCGTATCATAGATCTAGTGTGATACGGGTGCGATGCACTCCACGTGTTTGTTTTATTGCTCTTTAATTCAATGTAACCTATGTATATATGTTAGTATGATATAATATGTATGAAATAAATGTATATGTCTATGTATCTATAGTATATTGTATACATAAGTATATGTAGCTTGGTGTTATGTAGATCTATTGGTGTATATGTGTGTGTATATATATATATATATATATATATATATATATATATATGAGGGTATATGTATATTGATATCTTGTATCTAGTAGTATTTGGTTATGATGTATAGATGAAGGTATGTTTACTTGGGTGTCTATATATATATATATATATATATATATATATATATATATATATATATTGGTAAGTGTATATCTATGTATATATATATAGATGTATCCATATATATATGTATATAGATGTGTGAGGTTATGTGTGTGCAAGAGGGGGGGCTCGGACAGGAAATAGCAACAAAAATAGCAACAGCAACAGCAAACAACAATAACAACAGCAAATGAGGTTATGTGCGTGCAAGAGGGGGGGCTCGGACAGGAAAAAACAACAGAAATAGCAACAGCAAACAGCAACAACAAACAGCGATAGCAACAACAACAACAAACAGTGATAGCAACAACAACTACACGAGCAGCAGCAGCAGTCTCCAAGAGGAGCAGTGGCAGCAGGGTATCAGCTATCTATGTGAGTTTGTAATTTGATACGTTAGTTTCTTTAGTATTTTATTTAAATAGTTAGTTTAGATAGTTAACTAGTAATAGTTATTGTTAGTTAACTAGTTATTTAGTTATCAAGTTAGTAGTATCAAGTTAGCTAGTTATCTATACATATGTATCTCATGTATCCCTAGTAGTATGTATTTGTATATGGGCCTGTATGTATATAAGTATTAGTAATTAGTGATTAGTTAGTAGTTGTATTAGATAAATATATGTTAGTCATTAGTTTTGGGTAGTTAATATATATGACAATTTGAATGACCTTGAGATACCAAGGTAAAGGTTGAGGTATTGAGGATACTCAAGGTATTTGAGTTGGGTATCATGATGAGTGTTTAGTGGTGCGATACCGAGTTGGTTCGAAACCAAGGTATCCATTTAGCATTTGTAATTAGGATTAGTATATTTAATATTGATTAAAAATGCATATATGCTATTTCATATATCTTGTTTGCGTATCTTTCGATACGGTATCTTAGTATCCTAAGTTTAGCTTGTATGGCCTAGATTCTTAGTGTATGAACCTAATATCATAGAGATAGACTCATACAACCTAAAAATAGGTAGTTTGACAATGTTTGACTTAGAGTTGACCTACTTTGACTATTGTGACTTAGAAATAACTCTTTGACCTAGATGTTGACCAATTTAACTTATTTTTATTCTGAAACCTTGTATTTATATTATATTCCATATCTAGGTCTTCGAGTAACCGTACTGGACATCTGTGATACTTTGCACTAGGTTTCAGGCAAGTATATTCTCTGATAGTTTCTCGTTTATGATATCCTCTATGTTCATTATATCTAGTATAGATATCCTTGATTTCTTGACACGATGGTTATACGGATTGGTATATCCGGATCTCGTCATGAGATATTATTCCTTGGTATTTATGGTATATCTTATGCAAGCATTATTTTATTGTTCTTCTGGTATATGTACAGACATTGGTTCATGAGGAGAGTAGCGCCCTTCTTGTGGAAACCCGTGTCATGACGTACCATGGTTGGATCCACTATACCAGTCATGGGTGGGAAGTATTTTAGTGTAGATATGTGATCATACCCTCCTTGTACATGTCTTGTTCCTTGTGAGTGTTGATCATACACCGCACGTATGACTAGCTAGGCCTTATCCTTGTGCAAGTTCTTTGTGCAAGTTCCCAAGCCGATTACATGTTTAAGCTAGTACTCACTCACTTGGTCATTAGTATTCTTGTTCATTGCCATATTGTTCATTCTTTTATTTATTTCCAATATTTTATTTATTGTATATCTCTTGTATCTATTATTGCATCTTGTATATTCACATCTATTTACTGTTACTTAGTTTATATCATTGATTAGAATTGCTATTAGAGATGTACTATGCTCCTTTTCTGATTGGATATATTTATCCCAGATGACACTAAGGAGTGGTACCGTACTCATTACGGGCCTCAGGATGTTGTGGGCTTAGAGACAGAGATCCTAGCTCAAGAGGGACTCATCCCGCCTGAGACAGACGACCCGGGACTCATAGATTAGATGTTTAGTTTCTCTTGTACTGGATTTGTTTCTAGCTTACTATTTAGTATTTTTTTCTGAATCATTGATATTATTATTGACTCATGAGTTGTATTGTGACTATTCTATTCTTTTATCATATTTGTACTATTCTCCATCTTAGATCTGTGATTGAGTATATTGATATTATTGGTGGCGTATTATATTGCTAGATAGATTACCCAAACAACGTTCTACTGCCGATTCTGCGGTGTAGGCTTGGTGTTGTTCCCGACTTGCATCCCTACACCAGGTGTGGGTCGTGACAAACATCCCTGTGTACGACATAGGGATTAGTTGAAAGAACTACGTAGTTGGAATCTTCACTATCAGTTTCGGAATGGGGAAGATTACTACCCCCAGCCCCAGATTATGAAGAATGGGGATTCTCGTGAAGAATGAGCTCCCGTCTTCGAGAAAGAATATTTTGGTATAATCCTTCAAAAGAGTCGACGAGTTGGTAAAATCTCCTCTTTCTGGGTGTTCTTGAAGAACTTCGTCATGATTGTCTCCCGTCACGGGGAAGATGCGAAGCCATGTATGCTGAAGCAAAGAGCGATTCGTTATCATACTCCTGGTTGTCAGCTTGCTATGCCTAGTTTTAGGAGACATAATATAGGTTAATAGGTCAAACACATACCACTTTATTGATGCACAACAATATTAGATTACAACTCTATGACAATTATAATGATGTTCATTAGAAAATACTATTATAACATCAAATGGGTCTCTCTCTTTACGCTTTTGTACAATAAGTTCACGTAAATCAAAAATAGGAACAGAAGGGAGGAAGAGGGTAGACAATGCATTTTTACATAAAATATATTGAATCTTCTATGCATATTTTGGATCCCTTGTGTATAGAGTGATGTACTTGCTTGATTGGCAAGCGATTCTTCACTTCTTAAGCCTTTTTCCTTCACGGATGAGAGGAAATTATCTCTAGGAGTCCTCTTATGTGTAAGTGCACAATCAACATATTGTGAAGAGGTTGGTCCTACTTGGCATACTTTCTGTGGTGTAGGCAGAGTTGGCGCAGTTTGACCACGTATATTTGATTTTGTATGAAGGTATTGATGTGGCACACTAATAGTAGGCTTCTGACGAGTGGAGCATAACTTTTCCTCCGTTGTGTGCATAATCATGATGTCAAGAGAATGATTCTCCCTGAAAAATATCTTATTTGTGCACTTGTAGTCTTTCTCTTTGAAGAGTGTACATGTAGAGAGATTGGTTTGGACAGTAGTGTCCATGAGTTGCGTGCCCCGCATATTACAACCAATATGTGTAGGAACAAAATCTTGGGTGTGGATCACCCTTTGCTTAAAATTGCGCGAGTTGCATGAATTATATCCCTTGTTTAATGCATAGGACTCAGAAGCTTGGGTGTGGATCACCCTTTGTTTGAAATTGCGAGAGTTGCGCAAAATGCATCCCTTGTTTATCGCAAGGGACTTAGAATCTTGGGTGTGGATCACCCTTTTCTTGAAATTACACGAGTTGCATGAATTGTATCCCTTGATTAATGCAAGAGGATTGTCCACCAAGTTATTGATCTGAACAGAATTGAGAGGGGAACTCTCGTCAATGAGAATGCTCTTTCCCTTTTTGGCAGAATCTTTGGGATATACATGACGAGGCTTGGCACCCATACTTTGCGAGTTTTTTTTGACTTGAGTGCGGATGAGGGGTGGGCACTATCCCCAGAATAGAGAATTTTTTGTATGCTTGTTGGTCGAACTTCAAGACCAAGGTCTTCTGCATCGAACCGAACGAAGCAGCATCGAGTTAAGCTATCACCTTCTCATCAAAGAAGAAATTCGTTCCCAGCAGAGTCGCCATTTGTTTACGAAGAAAAGTTTATACGAAACTTTTGTGTTACAAACTTTTGAAAAGAAAGAAAACTACAAGAGATCCTAAAAAGGAATCTAAGTACAATTGGTTCTAAAAAAGTATAACTATAGAGATCTGATCTGCGAACGATCACTTTACTCCTTGGACCACTCGACGACAAAAAAATACAGAGAACTGAAAGAAATGCAAAGAATGTTGTGAACAACTTGAAGAGTTGGGCAATAAGAAAGCTTTGGCACAACGGCACGAGAAGCTTCTATCTCTCTCCTTCTGTTCTTCAACTTCAAAGACTTAAGAATTCCAGCACTTTTCTCTGTATATGTCCTATGTCTGTCTATAATTGTTGTACAAAACCTGTATTTATAAAGTTTATGAGCGATTATGAGAGTATGCGCGCACTTTGGACTGTCAATATTATTTTACATTGTGCGTTCATTTTTGGTGAACTAACACCCTATGTTCTGAATGATTGGGTGCACAACTTAATGCATGCTTGACACGTAGCTTCCTATAAAAGGAAAGCATAGGTCGTGGGGACAGTTATTTGTATATTTTTCACGAGAAGCATGGCATGTACGACACTCATAACTGCTCACTATCAGTTAGGATAGTATGCTTACTTTAGAAGTGGTCTGGAGACCGGGGCACTTTTTAAGAAGTTGGCACATCGGCGCACTTTTGAAGAAGTTGTCACAGCGACACTTTTGAAGAAATTGGCATAACGGCGCACTTTTGAAAAAATTGGCACAACGGCGCACTTTTGAAGAAGTTGGCACAGCGACGTACTTTTGAAGAGATTGGCACAATGATGCACTTTTGAAGAAGTTGGCACAGCGACGCACTTTGAAGAAGTTGGCACAGTGGTGCACTTTAAAAAAGTTGGCCCAATGACGCACTTTGAAGAAGTTGGCACAGCGGCACACTTTAAAGTGATTGATTCGTACTGGCCGCTAAATAACAACTTGGGTCTGCGTACCGCAGCTCAGCTGTAATGATGACTTCTGACTCTTCAGTTTCTTCTTCTGTCAGCTGTCAATCTGCTGCATTAAATGCTGAGAGAGGGAAGATCATTTTTGTGCCAACTTTCATAACCCAAAGAAAGTGTGCCATCTTCCGAAAGTGCGACAAAGTATTGAGCACTAAAAAAGTGCGCGTCTTTCTTCTGAAACAAGTAGAAAGTGCGCCAAAAAGATAGAAAGTGTGCCATCTTTCCACTATTGGGTTTATTTTTAGAAAACTACACCGTCTTTATGAGGCGCACTTTTTATGCTTTTATAGTTGCACCTCACCCAACTACGGAGCATACGCTCCCCATTTCTCTTCCTGTTACTAAAGACGCACATCATGCATCCACGCAGGCTGACCTTGTCCATGCGACAGTCGGGGCTGTGAAGAAATATGCTCAACGTCCAAATTTTGGCAAAGAAAAGTACTACGAAGCTAGAAGTTCAGGTGCTAAGGCATGTTCTATGCGGCCACAGCATAAGCCGCATAAGAAGAACAATACGACACTGGTCGACAACCGCAGGAAAATAGCCACATGCGGCCAGGACAACCATAGAAGTTTCATCTTTGATCGAATCTCACGCAGTGCTGACTCCATGCGTCTTGCTGAGAAAAGGGAACATGTGAACTTGGACTCTTCATACTACGTACCGGGGCGTGCTAGGACAAAAAAGTCTAGGACAATGCGAGCTCGCGAAGCTCAAGTAATTTCTCATTTGACCGATAGTCAGTAGGCGCCGCTTACAATGCGTGCTCCTGATAGAAAGTCATACAAAATTGGCCAATGCATCCAAAGAGTCTTTTGTTGGCAAATTGGGCAAGTTCTTATACGAACCCCAGGTCAGGAAGCAAAGTCAACACCTACACACCCATGTGCTTGGTCTACCTAGGCTCATAAGAAGGGTGCAAAGATAATTTCACCCTCCTTGACTTGCGCAATGTGATCAATCACAAGCGTAGAGCGAGGAAAACAACTACGGCTGTGAAGTGTCCTCCCCAAGGCATTACTGTGCCAATATTATCATCAACGTAGCTCCTCCCCTCAGGGTAAAACTGTATTGGAAAGCACCTGAGCCTCTAGTTGTTCACCTCCATACACTGATTCGACCACCCAAGGAAGTTTCGACACCTAATACGACTTTCGAACCTCTAGAATGCCAACATTATCATCAACGTAGCTCCTCCCCTCAGAAGTGAGTCTCCTTTGTCTGTAATGAAGAATGCCAACACGCTTTTGATGACTTCAAGGAGTACCTCATGAATCCCCCAATATTGGTGGCCCCCGTTGTGGGGAGACCCTTCTTGCTATATGTGCAGGCAATGGATTACTCCCTCGGGACTCTGCTATCCTATAAAAGCAACGTAGGTCACAAATATGTTATATATTATCTCAATAGAATGATGGTTTGCGTAGAGCACATGTATAACCCCATCAAGGACTGCCTCATACTAGTCTTCGCTATTCAGAAGACCCAACATTAAGTGGTAGAACAAATGATCCATGCTATCTCGTGAGTTAATCCTCTTAGGGTCCTTATGACTAAACCCGTTGCGCTCAACTCTCGCCTAGACACATGGGCAATACTGATATCACCATAAAATATGGTATTTGTCCCGCAAAAGGCGGTCAAAGGACAAGCTTTGGCAAATTTCCCTGCATCCAATCCTACAACGGAAACCTCAAAGATCTATGAGGATATCCCAGACGAGGTAGTGGACTCAGACATGACCACAAGCACAAAATTCGTTTGACGAATATTCTTCGACGGTGCATCAAGAATAGGGCCCAAAGGCAATATTGTCTCTGGCGTCAGGATAGTACTGATTTTCCCACACGATCTGGTCATCAACCGCTCTTAATCTCTTATAGAGCCATGCTCCAACAATGTGGCAGAGTACAACGCCCTCATCATTAGGCTCTAACCCGCTAAACAAGTGGGAGTTGACTACTTAGAGGCCTACAGCAACTCCAAATTGATATTCAATCAAGTCCGAGGTGATTACGAAGTCCGGAATGAAGACTTGATTTCCTACCACCAAGTCGTGCTCGTCATTATTTCCATTTTTGAGGGGTTCTTCATAGAGCACGTCCCTCAACTTCAAAACATCGAGGCTGACGCTCTGGCCGGCCTCGCAGCCACTTTAGTTGTTCCAGCCAATACTCATGAACTGATTACCGTGTTCGGTCAAGAGCTGGTATGCCCGTAGAATAACCTTTATCTGTGCCTGAGCTACTAAATAAAGATGTGCACCGACTCCCAATATTGGAGACTCCCATTCATCGACTACGCAGTTTATGGAATTCTCTTCGAGAATCCAAAATAAGCCACTTCCATCAGAAAATGTTTCCTCCTGTTCTATTACGATATGGCTACCAAAATTTTGTATCGTCGTTTCTACTACGATCTTCTCTATGATGTCTATCGAATGCAGAAGTGAAGCAGGCTCTCTGCAAGGCTCACAACGGGATATGTGGTGCCCATCAGCCCAGACCCAAGCTATAAAATTGTCTCCAGAGAATGGGTTACTATTGGCCGACAATGGTAGCGGAGGTTGTTGACTATACGAGGAAGTGCCAAGCGTGCCAAATCTACGTAGACTTTACCCACCAACCCTCGGAGTTCTTACACATGTCTGTTGCATTTTGGTCATTCGAAGCCTGGGTCATGGTGTAAACCTCCTAACCCAAAATTAGGCCTACTTGGCTTAGATAGTGAAATTAGGGCTAGTTGAACCCAATTAGCAATAGAACACGACATTTGATTTAACTATACAATATTTATAGTCGCTTAGCGCACCTTACCGTTGCTTCAAAAATTGTAGCACTACACTAGCCATTGCCTATCTACAAATTTTATAACCTTGTCCTAGACGCGCCCGCCTACCATTCTGACCTTTTTGTAACTTATAATTATGCTCTCTGGTGCTACATTTTAGTCGTACAACATTCGTCGCGGACGTTTATAATAAATTCTAATTATAATACGACTTTGTACCCTTGTGTGTTCCAATCGAAATTGGGAACACAATCTTGACCATTTTGTACAACCCAAAATTTGTTAATATTCTATACTGTATCCTCTACGTCCCTAACACTTGTGTCCCATCTAATTTTAATCCTATGTACTTCTAATTAATTCCAGAACACCATGCGCGGTAATTTAATTAATTAAAACCCAATTTCTATCTTTGTGCAATTTTCTAATTGTTGGGCACTTTTATGCAAAAGCGCATTGAGGTATCCACACCATTGGACAATACATGAAGAAATCCAACTTTCTCCTTCATAGGAATTTTTTCCATAATTTTTCGGAATGTGCAACGCTCACATCGCCCCCATTTAAATTCTAGCCTTGTATTTAATTAATGCAAATTCTAGCCCTCCAAACATCCCCATGGCAAGCCCAAGGCCCAATTCCAAGAGATGTTGACCAAGTCAAACCTTTTTAGGTCAACCCAACACCATGTATAAATACCTCCCTTTCTTTATTTTTCCCCAAAACCTAAAACCAAACCAAAATTCCTAGCCGACTACTATTCACCTTCCTCCCTCCTTCCCTGTGCTCGACCCCTCCGCCAACCACCGGCCGGAGTTGCCCCCAACCACCGGATCTCACCTCGACAACTCCTCCTCTACGATCCCTCGACCACCACCGAAGCCCCTCTCGACTCGCCGGATGAACACCAGCAGCATCTCCCTCGTCGTCTCCTTCATCACCACCTAAGCTTACCTCTTCTCTTCCTTCCCCACGACTGGAGCCGGAGCCCAGCCACCCTGCCTCGTCGGACCACCACCTGTTGTACGACCTCCTCTCCGCCCATTCTCCTCCCACCAGCACCACCACTAACCACCTGAATCACACCACCAACACCACCTGTATCGAGCAGTACCACCCCCGACCTCCGGCCATCTCCTCTATGTCGTCCTCCTCGACATTTTCTCGGAGCTGCACTTCGACCACCTCTACAGCAGCCGGACCTCCATTACCCCTTCCCTGTCCTCCTTCCTCCCTGCTCCTCCTCGGCCGCCTGAGCATGGCCGGAACAGTAAATTCTGGTCATCCTCATCTAGGATATTCGTCATCATCACAACTACCATACATTATCACCACCACTACCATTCACCTGGCCCCTCCCTGTGTCCCTGCTCCTCCTCCTCGACCACAGCCCCCTTCATAAACGGACCTCCCCCTGGCTGGACCTTCCTTCCCCACTGGCCGGAGTATCAACCCTACCACCATCAAAAGTAAATACCATCATCATCATCATCTTATTTACACCATCACCATCATCATCTTATTTATACCATCATCATATCAAATCAATATCATCACCCACATCATCATCCTCATCAACATCATCATCCACATCATCGTCCTCGTCATCACCATTATCCACATCACCATCCTTGTCATCACCATCATCCACATCATTATCCCCATCATCATCATTGTCCACACCAGCGACCTAATCAATATTATTATCTTATTACCATCATTAACCCATCATTATCATCATTTTTATCCCTATTGCCATCATCGTCGTCAACCTCAGCGTTGTCACCGTTATTTCTGTGTGCGTACCCCGAGAGGACCGATTTGGATTATCTGCGCGACTCCAGGAGCAGGTCATTGATACTGCGCAGCTTCCTTGCCAGACAAGTATACCTTGCCTTATTGTACTGTTTAAATTCTTTATTATTAGCTGCATGTTTATTATTTTAAACTGTGTGCGTCCGAAAGAGACTCGGGTGCAGTCAACGGAGGCATTGATGTTAGGACTTGTGTCTGACCTAGTGTCTAGTGGACCCACCTAAAGTTGTGGAGTTATTGGTATGACTCCCCAGGCCTTGACATATTTCTTATACGTGTTGTGAGTCTCATGTAGGGAACAGACTTGCGTATGCGGTTGGCCACCTGTACGTATAGGTCGTGCGACGGATAGGGTATAATTGCAAATAGTGATACATGCTAGAGACTTAGCAGTTATTAGCAGTCGAAGCATAGACTATTGTAGTACGAAGGTCCAATCCTTGTCCTTGTTTGGTTGTGAGGTTGGATTATCGTTCTAGCGATAGACTATGAGCCAGAGTTATGACACCGATACTTGTACTCCGTCTCGGTGTAGTAGCTACTGCGTGTTGTGGATATAACATGCATAGATCATTGAGCGGGGAAGACAATAGTAGGAGTATGGGACAGACAATTTGGTTGCCGTAGTTTCAAAGTAAACTGCGGGGCCGTAAGCCTCAGTGTTGTCCGGTTATGGGAGTATATGCTTGTCGATACATCCGGCAGAGGTTACTAGCTTCGCGCTATCATGATCGGTGATATAGTCAGCATATACATCTGGTATCCAGTTTACAGCTAATGCCAAATACTTAGCCTTTGGCTCGACACTATGCTTTATATCTTTCACCTATCCATACGTACCAAGGTTGTCTTCAAAGTGCATTTCACTTAGCTGGTTAGATCACCCTTGATTTTTTGCAGTATTTACTTTATCGCATGCTTTTATGTATTTTGTTATGTCCCTCTGAGGACCTAGCCCTTTCCAAGTGTATTGTTTATGAGTATTCGCAGGAGCGCAGATCCGAACTTGCTATGTATATTGCAATGAGGTCTTCTCTTTGAGCCCGTGATTGTCAGTTGATATTCTTATATTGTATTTATCTTGTTTATCTATATTCTGGTTCGGTAGTGAATTTGTTTACATCCGACTACCATCATAGATACTTTATATTAAGATCTAGTTATAAATATTGGTTATTCATTTATATATGATTTCTGTGGATGAGATTTAGTTATGCCCTATGACCTATATGTTTACCACTTGTGAATTGTTATTCATATTATAGCATACGTGTGTTATGGTTTCCATATATTGGAGTGCCATATTCATACGGCTGGCATGCTTACGTGTCCTGGTTCTACGTATTTTGGGACTGGGGCGTGACACATGGACATCATAGGACTGATCAGTCCACCTTCGTCTAAGGGATATCGATTTATCCTCACTATTACCAACTACTTCTCCAAGTGGGCGAAAGCTCTACCACTCGCTGAATTCAAAATGTCAAATGTAATCAGCTTCATCAAGCATCACGTCATATACTGCTTTGACTTGCCATAGATGGTCATCTACGATAATGGTCCACAGTTTGCACGTCATGCTTTTTATCGATTTTGCGACAAAAACCGAATTCGAAATATAGCCTCAATGGCCTACAATGCAGCAGCAAATGGTCTGGCGGAAGCATTCAACAAGACCATTATAAAACTACTCAAAAAGTTCCTGTCATCCAATAAGCACGACTGGAATGAGAAGCTGGGTAAATATCTCTGGGCTTATCGAATAACTGCCCGGACACCTACTGGCAGCACGCCATTCTCCTTGGCCTATGGGAGAAAAGTGGCTCTCCCCATCGAGGTCCAAATTTCCTCACTCTGAGTTGCTCTCTCCAACCGGCTAACCGTCGATAATAATCACCATCGACGGCTACAAGAGTTAGAAGTACTCAACGAGAAAAGTCTCTTATCTCAATAGCGCATTGAGCTATACCAAACACGTCTCTCAGGATCATTCAACAAACGGGTCAAGAATAGGACTTACCAAGTGGGCGACCTCATCTTGACAGTAAGAAGGCCGATGGTTATGACCCACACAACGGCCGGCAAGTTCCAAACTAAATGGGAAGGCCCATTCGTCGTAGAATATGTATTCTCCGACGGCGCCTACCGACTGGCAAACCCTAATGGCAACTTGCTCATGATGACCATCAACGACAAGTTCCTAAAAAAGTAATATGTTTAAGGCTAGGTTTGTACTACTTTCTATCCTCAGCAGGACAACAAAGGTATACAGGGTTCCCATTTTTTGTTGTTCATCCCCAGCGAGTGCCTATACACAACATTATCCTTCCTCAGCCATCTATTATTGGTATTCAGGAATCATGGATATGCAACGGATAATGGATCCTTAAAAGATCCCCAATGGAGCAGTCCCCAGGTCCATCTTCACATTCCCGCAGGGACCACTCAAAAAAAATCCAGTCTTGTTAGACGCTAGCTCATGTCCATATTACCTCTGAGTTATCGTCGTAACGATCTCCCCAGCGTAGTAAACCTCAGGTCTATCAATATTTTTGGATAGATCACACTCAGCAAATCCCCTCCTTAGTGAGTTTCTCGGACATTAGTTTACGTCCATATTACCTCTGAACTACTGCTCCAACATTTCTTCCTGACTGAGTTTGCCATGTCCATATTACCTCTGAGCTAACCTTTCAGATTTGGCTATCAATTATCACGTCCACATTTACCTCTGATATCGGTCGTCATCTCAAATTATCACCTATACTTAACTCTGAGTAAGCGAGCGTTGTTAAGTCCACAAAATCTATCACGTCCATATTACCTCTGGCAGGGCTTGTCTCAAACCTATTATGTAGCACCCCGTTCCTCCTATTCGAGGAGCGCGGCTAAGAAACATAAGACGGTATCGTTCGATCGGGAGAGATTGAATTAAGAACTCGTCCTCATTATGGATTTATTTCTTCGGAATCGATTCCCATATTCAGTGGACTGTGCCCCAAGGATCGGCTTAGCGGCAGAGTCAGGAGGGACCTCTTTGCTGCTATCTTTTATTGCCTCGGTTTTCGATGTCGCTTGTTGCTTTCGTGCTTTGAGTTGGTTTTGGGATTTGCTTGTTTTCCTTGAACGGTTTCGATGGTTTTTATTGTTTTTGTTCATTAAACTGCACTTCTATTCCGAGATTGGAAAGAGAGGAAGAAGTATTAATCGAGCTGTTCGTGTGCAGGTGAACGAGCAGTAGGCGGCTTGCGAGCAGAGTCGTGAAGCGCCTCTTTCCTTCTCCTTCCAACTATCTAAGTGAGTGGCTACCGACCCGATTAGCTAGCCCCGCTTCGAAGCTTCACACCTTAAAATCTTGCATTCTCCTTTGCCCCGATCAAACGATACCAAGTAATAATAAAAGAGATCAAGATAAAAAGGGAATAGACTTGGAAATATTGCTTGTCAACTAAACTTATGAACGGTTATCATCCTGTATGCTAGTTCGTTTATAACTGTTCTATGAATCGTGCTAAGTATGGAATTATGCTTGTTATAAAATAAACTGTCAGGATGACTATGCAAAACCATTAAGCTATGGAACTAATTCTATGAGTGCTGTTTGATCACGGACAACTTGTGCACAAGGTATGTTATGAGTTCCGCGGATGGTCACCGGGGCGCCGGGACCGATCCGATCCGGACGGAACGTATGTATAGTTGTATGTTAAGGGGCAAAGTGTTATGCAGCGGGGCTCGCCACCTGTGTTGTATATCATTTGTGTCTTGAGACTATAACCCGTCCCTTTGTGGCATCAAGCCAGTGATTCTATGTATATTTAAACCTGTTGCATACTAACTTGTGTCTTCGTTTCAGGGAAGGCATGGTAAGTATTGTGCAGGTAATTCAGACGGGCAGGTAAAATCTACCAAACGGTGGCACGTTCATTTCAGTAAATTCTATATGCTGCTTACTTGTAAATGAACTAAGGCAAGATAGAAACCCACAAATATGCATGCTTCATTAAAACAACGTGTTGATTGGTATAGTTTGGCTAGCTCGCCTTCACCAGCATGTTTCGATATGCTGACTCTCGTTGAAACAGGTTCTCCGTACTAAGGCGAATCGAGCGAGGAGGCAAAGTCGTCTTCCCGATCCAGTCCAGCTGTTGGCGCATCTTCACCGCACCTCTTGAAGCATTTTAAAGCCAGAAGCTGCAACTCTTCATACACAAATGCAGCTGTGGCAAAGCCGTCCTCCAGCCTGGAGGTCTATACATTTTGAAGTTATAAAGGGATGTAATGTACAGGACTGCTATCTCATTTTGTGTCAACACTTTTGTAAGCCGTTCGGCATATTAGCTGACTCGTTCAGGAGTTTGTAATAGATGTTCATTATCAATAAAAAGAACTTTTCCATGTTTCAAATCTGTGTTTCAATTTATCTGCGTACTCTGAATATGTGATTGCTATGCAAATCATTAAAGCCTTGTGCGGGCGCAACCCCAGGCCCGCACGGCGGTCATGATTCGGGGGATGCCTCAATTGATTCTACGAAATTGGGTCGTGACATATTACTTGCACTCAGGTGCATAAGAAGTAATGGGTCCACAACACCTATCACGTCCATATTACCTCTGATAGGATTTTGTTTCAAACTTATTAATTATATTCTCATGCGCAAAACATAATAAGTCCACAAAAGATCCACCCAATAGGATATCCTCGATGGAAGCAAACAGTTTACGTCCATATTCCTCTGAACTATGAGCTGCCCTTATTCTCCCTCCAAATAAAATAGCCATGTCCATATTACCTCTGGCTATATTACCTCGGATATCGGTTATTACCTCTTATATTTTCCCAAGTATCATCCTTATATTTTCCCAAGTAGAGTTTGCCATGTACATATTACCTCTGAGCAAACCTCCCAGATTTGGCTATCGATTATCATGTCTATATTACCTCGGATATCGGTTGTCATCTCAACTTATCATCCGTATTTAACTCTAAGTACGCCAGCGATGGTAAGTCCATAAAATCTATCACGTTTATATCACCTTTGATGTGGCTTATTTTGAGTCTATTACTTGCATCCAAGTGCACAATAAGTAATAGGTCCACCAAAGTCCCCTAGTGGGACGTCCTTAACAGACTATAATGTTTTACTATGTCTATATTACCTCTAGTACGATATCTAAAGTTTATACAAACAATTATAACAAGCGGAATAGCTTTTATTTCTTTCGACTAAAAGAAACTAAAAGCGGACTACATCTGAGGGATTACCGGGGTCCCCAGTACAAAGTCAAAACAAAAGGCACAAAAATATATGATGAAAAAAGCAAAGGAAGAGCTACTGGTGCTACTGGTTAGAGCATAGCTCTGTTATCTGCTCATGGAGACGGACGATATGGCCATCCAGTCCTACCTGGGATCGACGCTTAACCTCTTTGGCTATAACCTAGGGATCCTCGTAACGATCATAAGACTCGTATTTGTCCTCTAGCTTTTGTACCATAACCTCAAAGATAGTCGTGTTCTGCGCTACTTGGCTTGCCTCGGTTTGAATAGCCTCCTCTTCCTGCTGGGCCTCCTGTAGCCTAATCCCCAGTGCATCAAGATCGACCTGGAGCTTTCTAATATTCTCAGTCAGACCCTATTGTTGGGAGAGGCACTTTTCTCTAAGATCACTTAGCCGATCGCACCTCTCTTGTAAATTTTGGAGATCACGCTGTAAGTATTCCATAGATAAAGCAAAGAAGGCCTTCTCCGTCGCCACGTTCTTTAAGAACTCATTACATTTATGGGATATCCTCATTCCCATATCCGTCTGCTGGTTCTGTCGTAACTCTATTAGGCATCGCTCCACCTCCACTAATTTTTGGGCCAGGAGGTCGGTCGTCTGTTCAAAATTGGGGAGACCCCTCAAAGAATGGACCTGGCCCTTGACAAAGTATTTTGCCCAGGAACATGATTTGTTGTGCTCCAACATGCCCTCGACTCCTTTCTTCAAGAATATTTAGAAGCTCCGAATGAAGAGTCTGACATTTTAGTCAATCTCTTGCAGTATAGCCAGAGTCAAAGGTGGCTAAATGGAGGAAGAAGCCATGGGGAAAACAGGTTGCGCAATGATGCTCGGTGACCTAGGAGGCCTTGAAGGCAAAGTAGCAGCAGAGAAACACCTGGATACCCGGTAGACTCGTGGATGGAGGAAGAAGCCACGGGGGCAACATGAAGACTCCAGTCCTGCTTGTGATCTAATATTTCATAGATGCATGAAACACCTGGATACCCAGTAGCTAAGAAACGGATGGTGGGGTAGTACCGAGATTTAGGTCAGGTGTACCAGAGTGCTCCGCTGCTTTGGCTCCTGCCTGTGTACCAACCCCAGACTGCGTTGTAGTAGCCTCGGACGATGACCAAGCGACCGTGGTACCAGGAACATCAGGAACGGACTTTCCTCGACAGCTTACCACCTTGCTATCCAGAGAGGCTTTAGCCGCGGATCCCCAAGCAGCAACGGTTGGGGGGCAACCCCCGCGCCAGAAGAACTTGCAACGGTAGGAACTACCTCCACCACAGCCTCTATAGGGGGCACTACAGGGGATCACCAGAGCTAGGAAGAGACTTAGGCATCTTCATAACAAGATAAATACCCCCTTCTTCCATGATACCCTCCTCGGCAGCCATGTCCACGGTCCTCAAGGGAAAGGCGGAGTCTGCAAAACCAGAACAACCAGTAATTAACTTCGTCCGGAGAATTGAAAGCTGAAGCCTAAAAATATACCTCTTAAGAAGTTGTAAAATAATATACCCGAGGGAGGCGGCACATGTTACGGCTCGTTCAGCATTGTCATAACCTTCCCTATGGCATCTATGTCATCTACATATATGTGTTCCAATAAGGTAAAAGGCTGTTTTACTTAAGCTGCATTCGAGCTCTGAGATCCTGAGGCCTCAGGAACTAGTTTTGAGGCACCCACATTAGAATTCAGGGAGGTTTTCTCTTCCAGTTCGGCGTAAGAAACCACCAAAGTGGCTGTTCATAGGGACGGTCCCTTCTCTCATGTTTCTGTAAATTTTTAAACAAATCATAACTGAGATATTTATATAGAGGACTAGGCATATTCAAACTAAGAGGGTTTACGGATACCATCATAGCATCTAAAGTGGGCTCTGCTTCAGAAACCACTAGTCCAAGGGGCCCTACCTCTTTGCTTACAATCCCATTCGCAAGGAACTTCGACTTTGTCGCGGTTCCGTCTCTGGGACAACACCCGTCTTCGCCTTCTTAGAGTAGTAAGCATGATGTGTATCAACCTTTGACTTGCGCTTAGAAGGCAGGGGATCATCAGAAGGAGACATGGCTTCCTCCCTAGTAGATGGGTCCATCTCAACGATAAGAGGCATGTCCACTCCCTTGCCCTTCCTGGGTGTCCTACGCGCTCTTGCATCCGGAGGCATTAGCATGGTGCCTTCAACATAACTTCTCTCTGGGTAAAAGTTAGACGGTGGGGCATTTATCGTACAATAATACTTCGTCAATGTATAGATTATTCTTGGCACGACCCCGGCTATTGGCAATTAAAATTGAACATGGGTACCGGTAGAAGTATAGTGACTCCATGCTCGGGCTCCGTCGAGCAAACTGCCACTATACCCAAGAGATGCACTCGGGTGACCCAGTAAGCGCTGAGTGTAGACAAACTGACGAGCGAAGTGGCTGGGCAAGTAGTATCCACAAAAATAGAAGTTTTATTCTGGTATACTAGATAGGAGGGACGGAAAGCTTGGAGCCAGCGAAAGATCCTATAAGACAAGCTGCAGGGCGCCCCCCTGTCGTCGTAGTGAACCAACTTTCTTTCTTCATTAGTAAACTCTGGCTCAGACATGAAGAAAATCCATCCATTCATAAAGGAGAGCTCTCTTCTAGCAGCGGGGGCAGTGTCGCACTTCCACTTCATCCCCCGATACATGCGAATCAGGGCGTCGATAGCCACCATATCCTCATCGCTCCCAGGACTCATTAAGGACCCATGATGCAGAAGAAGCCACCCCATCAAGTAATGGTAAGAAAGCTCAACCCTATTGAAATATTCTTTACCTGGGTGGTCCTTCACCTTCTCGGCAATGTTACGAAGGCCACGATGGATACGGCACACTATGGCCGGTAAAAGGGCCATGTTCTGGCCAAAATCCAACTTCAAAGCCAGTAGAATGAGGGTAAAGTTGATCCTCTCTATCATGCAAGACCTGCCCAGGACTACGTAGTTGCACAACCAGAGCATCAGGTATCCCGCCAGTATGGCCTTGGGGTAAAACTTGTGGGTGTCCATATAGAAGTAGCTTAGCTCCTCTTCGAGGCCACTCAGCTCGTCAAGGGGTTCATCCTCTTCCCCTGAGGAGCCCTCAACTTCCTCACCCATGACAGCCAGTTCCTTATATGCCAGGATGGAATCATCCACTTCCTATTTTGATCGTGGTGCCCGAACATGACTTTAGCATACCCCTTCGACTCTGAGAAGAGGTAGAGAATCCAAGTCGTGATATGAGGAGAAGACCTCTCAGTAGATTTCTTTATCTTCTTCGATGACCTATGGCAGATGCCATGTTGGCATAGCAGTTCCTGGTATACCACCAGGATCTTCGGGTTCTCTGCATCTAATTCTTTGAGTTTTTTTTTGCTTGAGGTATATTCCTCGTAGGGTTCATCACCCCAAGAAAGTTTTGAGACAACATGCATCACATGCAAGGCCAATCCCATCTCTCCACCAAGTATAAAAAAAGGTCCCCATACGGAGGATGTACAACTCCATCAGGACAACGAACAAGGGACGGTTCATCTCCAAATCATAACATGTGCACCTCACAGCAAAAAACAAATATGCGGCCCTGAGCTCCTGCTTGTACTTCTTCAGAATCCATAGGGTCGGGCGGTACTAGGAGACATTATAATGTGCCCAACTAAGAGCCTGCATCTATCCTATGGGATAGGTCCCCTTCTTGTAACCTGATGAAGGAAGGTGCCCGCTGCATATATACTAAGGTTCGGTCCCATGTTATTTCTGACGAGACACGGCTTTAGTCCCAGCAAAAAGTATGAGGGTGACTCCTTCACACTATAAAACTCTCTGTTATTCTTGTCGGTACCACACCGAATATTATCCCGGAGTGCCTCATGTGGCTCAGGGGTCAAATTCTAGCCCATCTGTCGTTGATCCATCATCATTGTCAGGTCTGACATAGGCAGGTGACGTTCAAAGGTAAGAAATGTCGTATTCGTCTCACAGAATATGAAAGACCAATTCTTCCAAGTCGTTCCCTTCTCAGGATAAGAAGATTCTAGTTCATCACCAAATAAGAAGTATAACTTCTTAAAGAAGTGCTTTCCGTCTTTAGCAGCGATCTCACCGAGTTAATCTGACTCAACAAGAAGGAAGGAGTCTTCTCGACGATCTTATGTTGTCGCTCAGGCGGAAGATTCTTATCAACCTTTCTCTGGAGAGCTGCAGCCAGGTCCCCATGATTCATGTTCAAGGGTAGCATGTTGTTCCCGAAGACCAATTTGTCAGAAGGTGTGGTGGGCAAAGTCACTGCAAAAAAACCATAAAGGAGTTAGATCAGAACCGTTGAGAAGTATCAATGAGGATATAGATATGCGGCCTAGGCACTCATGTGGCCACGCAAACTATGTGGCCTAGGCACTCTTGCGGCCAAGAAAACTATGCGCCCTAGGCACCCATACGGCCGAGTCTGCCATGTAGCCTAGGCACCCATGCAGCCGAGTCAGCCATGTGGCCTAGGCACCCATGCGGCAGAGCTCGTCTATGCGACATGGTTGTCCATGCGGCAATGAGAAGTTGGCGCATAGACGTATCCCTGCGTCCAACTGAGCACATGTGTTCTAGAACCTGACTTCGTCTCCACAGGATCTATCCATGATCAGCAGTTGAACATCGGCGGAGAGCGACGAAGGGTCTGCCGCAGCAACGCGACCTTACCTCTTGCTCTTGGCCTTGCCTTTGCCCTTAGTGGCTTTCTTGGAAGTAGCGGTGGAGGAGGAGACAACCTTGGGATCCATGGCAGCAGCAAAGGGAAGAAGAGAAGAAAGTTTGAAAAAAAGAAAACTTTTTTCTCTCTCTACTCAACCCCCCTATATATAGGTCGACGACATGCGGCTAGAGATAATGACGACAACTCCTCGTTCGTTAGGCCGATTTATCCCCTGACGACGTAGAATCCCAAAAGATCCATTCTAGGATCAAATCAAATCAAGGTATTAAATTATCTGACAACCTGTCAAAGACAACCATGCGGCCATGAGACTATGCGATATGCCATTCATATGCGGCCAATAGCACTCGACCATGCTTCTCATTTAAATTAATTCAAGCTTATCATTTTGAAAACTTTGAAGGAGTTCTTGTAGAAGCATAAAAAATGATACAGGCCATATAAATGTCATGCCCCCTCAAAAGAACAAAAATAGGCCACAAAGGAGCCACATGCGGCCTGATCAACCTAGCCGTAAAGAAGTCACATGCGGCCCGATCAACCTAACCGCAGAGGAGTCACATGCGGTCTGAACAACCACAGAGCATAGAGCCACATAAGACCCCCCTGATACAACATTCGATGTCTGTCAGACTCTCTGACACATCACTCATCATACTGAGACGCTTCAAGAGGTTCTCCAACCACGGAGGAAGATGGCACTGACCCAGTTCTTGCCCTGGTAAGTCATGGTTCAGCCTCCTTCGCCATAGTCTCTTTTGCTGCCACATTAAATATATTTATCGACGAGGAAGGGCCTATCAAATCAAAGCAATCAGTGAGTAACTTCACCCAAACGACGAAGAATTGAAGCCAAAAAATCTCATCTCTTAAGAAACTATGAAATAATATACCTGGGTGAGGTATCGGAGTTGGCGATTCTGTCGAAGCGGACAGGGTCATCCCCGAGGTACCTACGTCTCCAATCGAGGGGTCGGCCAAGGAAGTGTCCCTTCCTCGTCGAACCTTCTTATTACCTCAACGACAGGTGCGCCGATATACAGTTTGCAAGAATTGGACGCCACAACAGCCCATGGAAGAAGTTGTATCATGACGAAGAGTATCATAAAAAGGGAACATAGCAATAAAGCTAAGGGGGTGTGGGGATACCACCACAGCATCAAGAATAGGATTCGATTGGTGAATCACTAATGCAAGGTGTCATTCCCCAGTCCCAAAAATACGTAGGACTAGGACACGTAAGCATGCCAGCCGCATGGATATGGCAACTCCAATATATGGAAACCATAGCACATGCGTACGCTGTAATATGAATAGCAATTCACCAGTGGTACAAACTTATCACAAGTCACAGGGTATAACTAAATCTCATCTATATAAATCAAATAGAAATAAATAACCAATATCTATGAAATTAGATCTCAATATAAAGTATCTAATAATGATAGTCGGATGGAAACAAATCTACTACCAACTAGACTAAAGAATAACAAGACATATACAATGTAAATACACAACTACCAACCACTGATACTCGAAGAGAAGACCTACTCGGAATATAAGTAACCAGTCCGGTTCTGCGCTCTTGCGAATACTCATGAACATCTACACCTGAAAAGGGACCAGGTCCTCGGAGGGACATAACAAGATACATAGAAGCATGCCATAAAGTAAATACTGAATAAATAAAAGGGTGCGCTAACCATCTATGTGAATGCAAATTTGAGGATAACTTTGTGCGTATGGGAAGTGTAGGCTAGATATATGCTGACATAATTCACCAATCGTGACAATTGGCTAGTATATGCCACATATGCCCCCATAGGAGGGCGTAATATAATAACATCCATCTCCGAAGAGCCTAAAATCTGTATAGTATAACGTCCATATCGCTCCGAAGAACGTACAAACTGAATAGTATAACGTATATATCACTCCGAAGAACGTGGAACTACATAATATATATCGTCCATATCGCTTCGAGGAACGTGGAAACTGCATAATATATATCGTCCATATCGCTCCGAAGAACGTGGAAACTAAATAGTGTATCGTCCATATCGCCCCATCGAGCGTAGAAACTGAATAGAGCAAGTGGGTATCCCATACGCCTACTAGTCGTCCTTCCCGCCCAATGTAGATATACAAGTCGCGAACAAGACGTGGACATCCCGTACTATAATACAAGTTTCTATAAAAATAAACACTAAGCTAAATACCATCACACGTGTTGCTCGTACCGATGGCCAGTCGAGTATGAGGCACGCGTCCCTACATGAACTCACTCTGTGAATGCAATGATACGTGTCAAGGCCTGGAAAGTCATACCAATAACTCCATAATTTTAGGTGGGTCTACTAGACTCTAGGTCAGACACAAGTCCTAACATCAACGCATTCGTTGACTGCACCCGTGTCTCTCTCGGACACGCACAGTTATAAAATCTAAAACAATAAATAGGCAACTAAATAATAACTAAAATTTAAACAGTACAACAAGGCAAGGTATACTTGCCTGGCCAGAAAGCTGCGTAGTGCCAATAACCTGCTCCGAAAGTCGCATAAATAAATCCAACAGTCCACGAGGTACGCGCACGGGTACGACATTGACGACGATAATGATAACGACGATGAGGGTTATGACGAGATGATAACTACGATGATGGCGATGATTACGACTACGGCGACGATGATGATGTGGGTGCTCATGGTGAAGATGATGGTGGTGATCATGATGGTGATTACATGGTGGTGATTACATAATGGTGATGTGGTTGATGGTGATGACTAGGATTAAGGTGTTGAGAATGAATGGTGATGATAATGATGTTAAAGGAGGGGATGATGATAATGTCGATGATGAGATGATGATGATAATGACGAGGATGATGATGTGGATAATGGTGATGACGAGGACGATGGTAATGATGATAGGTTGATGACGATGGTGAAGGCGATGATGATGATGGGTGTTGATGTTGATGATGATGTTAATAGAAATGGTGGTGGTGATGATAAGGTATGGTGGTGGTGACTGAACTCCGGCCAGGGGGAAGGTCTGGCCAGTGGGGGGAGGTCCGGCCAGTGGAAGAAAGAGGAGGAGAGGACAGGAAGGTGGAAGAGGAGGAGGAGTTCAGGCTAGGGGGAGGAGTGATCCGGCCAGAAGGAGGAGGAGGAGCAGGGAGGTTGTGGCTATTCCGGCGAGGGGGATCGATGGAGAAGGAAGAGGAAGTAGGATGGTGGTTCGTGCTGGTGGTGTAATGGTGGTGGTGCGGTCGTCAATGGCAGGGGCTCGAGGAGTCGTGGCAGCGGGGGGTGGCCAGGAAGGGACGGAGATGGAAGGGGACGACGAGATGGTCGGGATCCGATCAGTTCTGGCGAGGTTGGCACAGCGGCTCGGGGAGACTGCTCCATGCTTGGGGGGGAAGGCTCGGCCACGGCTGTTGGTGGAGGAGACCGGGGTCGAGTCGTGGAGGGGATGACGGGAAAGTGGTAGGCTGTGAGGAGTCAGGTGCTGGCTGGCCGGCAGCTCAGTCTCCGGCGAGGTTTGCTCCGGCGGAAGAGTCGGGGAAGGGAATGACTAGGGAAGGATGGGAAGGTTCGGCTGAGAAGTTTTATGTTTGGGAATAGAAAAATAAAGGAAAAGAAAGAAAAGTATATTTATACATAAAAGGGGTTGGTTTGACCTAGAAAAGTTTGACCTAGGTCAATACCCTCTTGGGGTGGGCATTAGGCTCATATGGGGGTGTTTGGAGGGCTAAAAATTATATTATTTAAATACAATGGCTAGGATTTAAATGGGGCGATGTTGAGCGTTGCACACTCCGAAAATCCATAGAAAAAGTTCACATGAACGAAAAATAGGTTTTTACATGTGTCATGTCCAATGGTGGGGACACCTCAATACGCTTTTGCATAAAAGCGCCCAACAATTGGAAAATTGCACAAGAATAAAAATTTGGATTAAATTAATTAACATTAGTGCGCACGATGTTCTTGAATTAATTGGAAGTACATAGAGATAAAATTAGGTGGGACACAAGGGTCATGGACATAGAGGATTCAGATTAGAATATTAACAAAATTTGGGTTGCACAAAACGGTTCAAGATTGTGTCTCCAATTTCGATTGGAATGTACAGGGGTACAAAGTTGATTTTATTTAGAATTAACTAATAACGTCTGCGACAAATGTTGTGCGACTAAAATGTAGCACAAAAGAGCATAATTATAAGTTACACAAATGTCAGAAAGAAAGGCGGGCACGACTAGGACAAGGTTGTAAAATTTGCAGATAGGCAATGGCTAGTGTAGTGCTCCAATTACCGAAGCAACGGTAAGGTGCACTATGTGATATAAACATTGTATAATTAAATAAAATAACGCGTTCTAATTATAATTGGGTTCAACTAGCCCTAGTTTCACTCTCTATGCCAAGTAGATCTAATTTTGGGTGAGGGGTTTACACAAGGAGTCCTAACTCCTCATCTTTCTCTTCGTCCATGGCCTGCGTATGATCCTTGGTAGCAACCATTTTCCTATAACTCAACCTCGCGGCCGCAGATGGTCTATGTCTTCTCTTCTTAGATGGAGGGCTCCACACCGGAGAAGACATGTGCTTCATTGGAGAGTCCAACGGAGGCGAGGGGTCATCGAAAGTACTCTCTTTCTCCGTCGTCGAGTCGGCGTCAATAAGCAATAGTGCAGCCTTCCCCTTGCCTTTCTCCTGACCTTTGTTGGACCCGCTACTCTGTGGCTTCAGCTTAGTGCCTACAACAAAGCTAGTATCCCGATCAAAGTCGGGTGGTGGACATTCACGGCTAAATAAATGTTAGTCGCTGCATAAATAATATGTGCAGAAACTTTAGCATCCGACAACGTAAATCGGATATGGGTACTGGTTGCAAAATAATCATTCTAGGCTCGAGCCCCATCAAGAATGCTACCCTCAAAACCAAGACATGGGCTGGGATTGCTCAACATGATTTGGTTGTATCTGAACTTGTGAGCAAACCTACTTAGCAGATAAGGCTCCAAGAAGACAAGGTTCTGATTCTGATACACTAAATATGAAGGTCGAATAGAAAGTAACCAGCATAAGAGCCTCGAAGATAAGACCTGATGGTTAGTGCCATCATCACAATGAACTCTATTTACCTCATCCTCTATGAATTTTGGGACCAGGATAAAAAAAGAATAATTTGCCATATGGATGAGTGTGTGCCGACACATGGGAACTGCAGTATGAGCCTAGGGAATCCCATCATATAGACGAATAAAGGCATCAACTTATGTCGTCATCCCTTCGAGGCCAGTACTCATCAGAGATGGGTAGTGCATTAACAGCCAGCCCATTAAATAATGATAAGACATCTCAACCTAGTTAAAATCCTCGGGACCGTCATGGGATAGCACCTTGCTGGTAAAAGATCAAAGTCCGCGATGGATGCTGCAGACCATCGCTGGAAGTAAGGTGAGGTGGTGACCAAATCCCAAATTCACAGCAGGGAGGATGAGATTGCGGTTAGCCCTCTCAGTCGACCCGAAACCTCCTGGAACTACGCAATTTTGTAACCATATCATCAAGAATCCAGCCAACACAGCTTTGTCCGACAATGGTTGGGTATCTTAATAAAAATAATTGAAGGTATCGCCAGAGCTACCAAACCCCTCACCGGTTGCAGTCGTTCTCTTAGTGTTGCGCACAAGATCGTGGACACCCATGTGAGACATAGGTTTTCAAACGGTGACCTGACCCAAAGCTTTAATTTCAATAAGGTGATGGACCCAGGTAGTGGTATGGGGTAACGTTCCCTCCATGCTCTTATCCCTCTTCTTTAAAGTTTGCTGACAAATGCAATGGTGACACAATAATTCCTAATACACTGCAAGGAACCCTGGGTGTTGTTTCTCCAATTTCTTGAATTCCTCGTTATCAGGCATATACTCTTCATACAGCTCCTTGCCCCAGGGCAACCGTAAAATATCGTATATCTAATGAAGGGCAAGTCTCACCTCCCCGCCAGGGGTTAAAAGGTCCCAGTTGTAATGACCCATTCCGTTGTGAATTTAGGTGATGTGAATTTGGGTTTGGGTTACCACCTCACTGGAACTACACAATTTTATAGCCATATCATCAAGAATCCAGCCAACACAGGTTTGTCCGATAATAGTTGGGTATCTTAATAAAAATAATTGAAGGTATTGCCAGAGCTACCAAACCCCTCACCGGTTGTAGTCGTTCTCTTAGTGTTGTGCACAAGATCGCGGACACCAATGTGAGACCGAGGTTTTCGAACGGTGACCCGACCCAAAGCTTCAATTTTAATATGGTGATGGACCCAGGTAGTGGTATGGGGTAACGTTCCCTCCATGCTCTTATCTCTCTTCTTCAAAGTTTATTGACAAGTGCAATGGTGACACAACAATTCCCAATACACTACAAGGAACCCCGGGTGTTGTTTCTCCAATTCCTCGAATTCCTCGTTATCAGGCGTGTACTCTTCATACAGCTCCTTGCCCCAGGAAAATCTTAAAACATCGTACATCACATGAAGGGCGAGTCTCATCTCCCCGCCAGGGGTTAAGAAGGTCCCAGTTGTAATGACTCATTCTGTTCAAGCGAATAGTCGATTTAAACGGCACAAATGCGATGACCCGACCCGCTTTGCTATGCGAGAAGACTTGCTTGAGGTAAAGGATTTTAGACTTGGCCCTTCAGGAGTTCAGACTTAGACTTTCAAAGGAGCGCTGGGAGTATCACTCAACCGAGGCAAATCATCGCTAAGGTGGGTGGCTACAATGAACTTGTCTTGGTTTAGCTTACACCCTTAAAGATAAGGATGATACATGTTAGTCGCTAGGTGAATCACCCCTTGAATGCTAATAAAGAATACAACGCACCTAGCTAAGGGAATAATCCTATCTTATATTGCTTATGTTAGAACATAGAAATAAAACTTGGCTTATAATTGGACCCTCACATGCTACCTTAGCTTCGTGCAAGTAGACTCCGCTAATGCTTTAAGTAAATCATTATATACTCTTCGTAGTACACTGCTTCACTTGTTTACACTGCTCGCCTTATGGATTATGTCGCCCGAGATGCCCCTGTACGGTTTCACTCCTCGTACTACCCCTTAGAGCCGTGATAACATAAAGGCTTATGTTCTAAGGTGCACTATACAGTATATTTCCTTATGCTTATGCTTATGTTTCAAACAAATGCAATGCTTTCCTGCTTACATTCTAACTTGTACTCGTTTACCTCGTTTCAATGCTTTTCACATAATTTTATGCCGTGATCCTGCAACACTCTCAATATCATGCATGCATCTAGTTAGCCAAAAGACTATTAAATATCCTTTTTGTATAATATGAATCTGCAAGTTTTTAGGACAGTTAGGTCGTCAATGCAGTTCCTAAACTAGGGTAATATATTAAGTCAAGTTGAACTCTAAACGAGAATCATGTCAAGTAAAGCAAGAATCACAGCTTGTGGAGCAATACTCGTTCAGAATAAGAATCAAGAATTATTATATCATGTTGTGAATCTGGAAAACCCAATACTTGCATGTCGCGGACAACTTGTTGAACAGGAAAGATTTTCGAATCTCGTTCCACGGACGGCCTCCGGGGCACCGGGACCGATCCAATATAGATGGAACTCATACCGCAGCCTTTTCATGTGCGAGCAGGATGGCGTCTTTGCTCACGCCGCGCCATTGTTGCTCTAAGGCTGATAGTCTCATGTGCTGGACGAGATGGCTTATAGAGTCTCATGTGCTTTCGTTGCATACCATCCTTGTCAATAACTATAACTCGTCCTTTACGGATATGTCAGTGAATCATGTTCATATAGATAAGTCATCCTCGCTTAGCGGCAATCTACGTGCGAGTCATTGCATCACACCTAAAAATCTGGAATACTGAATGGATATGAGTATTAGATATTTGATTACTTGAACAATCTTCTGTAATAATTCTGGATAATCCTTGTAACTCGTGCACCTAAATCAGAACCTCGTTAGTGATATTGTGTTTGCTTATGCAATTTCTATATATTTTATTATATATATATATATACTTGTTCTTGGTTTAACTTGGTTTACCTTGGACAGGGAAGGATGGATAGTAAGTTGGAAAGTATCACCGTGTTACTCATATATCGTACGGTCCACCGCCACACGAGTTAGGCTTTTTATTATACCATGAAACTTATCCTAAGAAAAGACTAGAAAGATAACTTAATAGATGGTGCACGAAACCTATATATTGTATTTAGATTTGTCGAGCGGGTGAGAAGCCTCCCCACCAGTGCATTCATGTACCGATAATCCACCAGATTGGTTGTAGGGTACAGGAGAACCTCATTCGGTGCGGACACCCCTCGTGCGCGCTAAGGCGTAGAGTTTGCTCTGAAGTCTTGAAGTGCTACATCCGGAGCTGAAGCATATATACAAGATATAATATTGGAACATCGTCTATGTATTATTCCATGTTGTAAGCCACTTGGTACAATTTTATTGTTTCTAGAGAGAGGACATAAGCGTCTTGTAATCTCGGCCTAGCGTCGCTTATAATATTGATTCAATATCAATAAAGTGCTTGTTTTACAACTATATTTATGTTTATTTCAATGCTTCTGCTATGACAACTCTGTGAACTTGTTACCAATTGCCTGTTCATTTCTTATTCTGCTGCATTCGGACTATCTGTACGACTCTGTGTCTTAGCTATTTCTCGTCATGTTCAGATTTATAGCCTTGTACGGGCAGAGCTTGTGCTCGTGCAGTATTACGTACTAATGGGAATGATTATCCCGTGGGAGCGCTGGTGCGGTGATTCACGCCTAGCGGGGACGGTCGATCCTGCGGGAGATCGGGGCATGACATATTGGTATCAAAGCTTATATTGATTAAGAATGTGTTGGTTTCAATGGTTGAGAATATGTTGAATAAGTGATAAGGCTTATATCGATTGGGGACTCATGGTAATATAATCAATATCTTGGTCGAGAAAACTTGGTAGAAACTTGATGGATCGTATGTGCGATTTTAAATTAAAGAAAAAAGATTAAACTTGTGTAGGATATCGCTCGATAGAAGTTACCTTGAGAATGGATATTGTGGTTTTAAATTAATAAAATTGGCATAGTATCGATAGTTGAAAGATAACATGGATTGATATAAGTAAAGAAATGTTCGATAAAAGCGGTAAGCCATATCGGATTCGATCTGGAGTTTGGAAGAACGATCTTGAATCTAGTTTGAAAGATAACCCTCGACAATCAGTCCCGGCCGAGAACAATTATCCTGCAGGAGCACTGGCGAGGTAATTTCACGTCCGGCGGGGATAATCAAACTCGTGGGAACATGTTCGGTGATTATTCAAACAAACTCGATAAAATATAACGTAATGAAGGTGGATAGATTTTGGCTTGAGTATTTGAACTTTGTTGTTTGAGGAATGCTAGAAGTAGATTTGGCTAGACAAATTATGATCATGGCATGAATGGTTAATGGATAAACATAACTTAGTGGATATATATATAGCTTAGATGGAGTAAAGTATAATGATAAGGTGTCTCGATTATTTCGATGATAACCATAACATTTAACGTTCTTATCTTGTGCGAGCATAACTCTATGCTCATACATGTGTCACGCCCGGATTAGGACGATTATCCAGTGGGAGCGTTGGTATGGTGATCTAACGTCTAGTGGGGATGATCGAACTTATGGCAGATCAGAGCGTGACAATTGAAGGATGGTCTTGACTTATGGTTCGACGCGATAAGACAAGTTTAAGAATATAAGTGAATCGAAAGTATTTCAAGAATGAGTTAGTCTAGAACATGGAGTAAGACATGCTTGATGGTTTCATAAACGGATACATGAATCATGTTGGACGACTTGGAGTTATGACTAAGATCAATGACTTAGAATAGATATATAGGTTCTATCAAACATATTTAAAGAGATAGACTATGAAAATTACTAGGCTTGACATACGACATAGATATATTATGGATTTTGACTGAACGGACTTGGACCCTACACAAACGAATGTGTTAATATAAGTAGGATGATATATGCTCGATGTTTAAAAATCTAAGTGAAACAAGCTTGGATAGAATACCCTATAAAAATGAACAATGGTTTAACCTTAGGAATTGATGCGAGCATCGTGCGACAAATTTGCACGATGAGTCATGAGCATGAACTGTACCTATGACCTTATGAGCTGACCTAGTAATTAGGCAGACGATCATCTGCCAAGTGATAGAACTTGTGTGACTGACTTTAGAGTATTGCTTAAGCAAGCCATAGAACTGGGGCAGCAAGACTTAGTGTTAGAATTTAAACGATAAGTGTGTACTATGTTTGACACGAATAGAATGGATGATAGGACATGGACGCTAGTCAATAGATCGGAAAGATCGTGCTTAACGGAAGTGCAATACTTGGTTTGAGTGGGATTGGAATGACTTAGATTTTATTTTAACCCTGTTGGAGGTATCATTGTGATTCATAAGACGAGAACCCGTGAGATTTTCACAAGTAGCTTTTTTGACTTCACTATCACTAAGTTTGATTAAATACATATGTTTGACGGACGCCTTGAACGTGTGCACTATCCAAGACTCAGTAATATATTAAACTCAAGTGCAAAGGCTTTACTATTGCTAAGTTGGTTGACATGTATATATTTGAGAGACACTTTGAATATGTGCATGATCCAGACTCGCGATATGCTGATCTCGAATGCTAGTGTAAGTGAATATATTAGATTCACATGGACGAGTATGATAATTTGGATAAGTTTGCCTCGGTCTTAGATTATCATTCAAGATATATCATAACGTACCCCACGTTAAGCGATATATGTTCCGCACTAAGGTACATTAGAGACCGAGTCAGATCTTGGATTGAATGATAGAGTCATTCAATGAGACAGACCCAGCACACACGCGACACTGATTGTTATGCTTGAGATAGATCTTGGATCGAGGACGAGATTTATTCTGAGTGGTATATAATGTAATGACCTATTTTGTTCTAGTGGATAGCAAATTCAAACGGCGCAACTGCGATGATCCGACCTGCTTTGCTCATCAAGAAGACTTACTTGAGGCAAAGAATTTCAGACTTAGCCCTTTAGGAGTTCATACTTAAACTTTCAAAGGTGCGCTCGAAGTATCGCTCGACCGAGGTGAATCATCGCTAAGGTGGGGGGCTATAATGAACTTGTCTTTGCTTAGCCTGCACCCTTAAAAATATGGATGATATATACTAGTCACTAGGTGAATTACCCCTTGCATGCTAATAAAGAATACAATGCACCTAGCTAAGGGAATAATCCTATCTTGTATTGCTTGTGTTAGAACATGAAAATAAAACTTGGCTTATAATTGGACCCTCATATGCTACCTTAGCTTCATGCAAGTAGACTCTGTTAATGCTTCAAGTAGATCATTATATACTCTTCGTAGTGAACTGCTTCACTTGTTTACACTACTTGCCTTTTGGATTATGTTACCCGAGATACCCCTGTATGATTTACTCATCGTACTACCCCCTTAGACCCGTGCTAACCTAAAGGCTTATGTTCTAAGGTAGACTATACAGTATGTTTCCTTATGCTTATATTTTAAACAAATGCAATGCTTGCCTGCTTACATTATAACTTGTAATAGTTTGCCTCATTTCAATGCTTGTCACATAATTTTATGTCGCGATCTTGCAACACTCTCCATATCTTGAATGCATCTAGTTAACCAAAAGACTATCAAAAAGTCTTTTTGTAGAATATGAACCTGCAAGTATTCGGGATCGTTAGGTTCCCAAGAAAGTTCTTAAACTAGGGAAATACATCAAGTCAAGTTGAACTCTAAATGAGAATCATGTCAAGTAAAGCAAGAATCACAGCTCGTGGAGCAATACTCATTCAGAGAAAGAATCAAGAATTATAATGTCATATTGTGAATCTAGAAGACCCAAGACTTGCATGTCATGGAAAACTTGTTGAACAAGGGATATTTTTGAATCCCGTTCCACGGACGGTCTCCGGGGCACCGGGACCGATCCGATCCAGATGGAACTCACGCACTAGCCTTTTCATGTGCGAGCAGGATGGCATATCCGTTCATACCGTGTTATTCTCGTTCTAAGGCTGATAGTCTCATGTGCTGGACGGGATAGCTTATAGTACCTCATGTGCTTTCGTTGCATACCATCCTCGTCAATGACTATAACTCGCCCTTTATAGCTATGTCGCTGACTCATGTTCATATAGATAAGTCATCCTCGCTTAGCGGCAATCCATGTGCGAGTTATTGCATCGCACCTAAAAATCTGAAATACTTAACGGATATGAGTATTAGATATTTGAACACTTGAACAATCTTCTGCAACACTTCTAGATAATCCATGTAACTCGTGCACCTGAATCAGAACCCCGCTCATGACACTGTGTTTGCTTATGCGATTTTCGTAGATTTTATTATATATATATATATATATATATATATATATATATATATATATATACTCGTACTTGGTTTAACTTGGTTTACCTTGGACAGGGAAGGACGGATGGTAAGTTGGTAAGTATCGCCGTGTTACTCATATATCGTACGGCACACCGCCATACGAGTTAGACTTTTCATTATGCCAAAAAACTGATCCTAAGGCAAGACTAGAAAGATAACTTAATAGATGGTACATGGAACCTATATAACGTGTTTGGATTTATTGAGCGGGTGAGAAGCCTCCCCACCAGTGCATTCATGTACTAATAATCCACCAGATTACTTTCAGGGTACGAGAGAACCTCTTTCGTGCGGACACCCCTCGTTCGCGCTAAGGTATGGAGTTTCCTCTGAAGCCTTGAAGTACTGCACCCGGAGCTGAAGTACGTATATAAGACATAATGTTGGAACATCACCTATGTATTATTCCATGTTATAAGCCACTTGGCACATTTTTATTATTTCAAGAGAGAGGACTTGAGCGACTTGTAGTCTCGGCCTAGCACCGCTTGTAATATTTATTCAATATCAATAAAGTGCTTATTTTCCAACTATACATATGTTCATTTCAATGCTTCCGCTATGAGGACTCTATGAACTTGTTACCAATCGCATGTTCATTTCTTATTCAATGCATTCGGACTATCTGTGCGACTCTGTGGCTTAGCTATTTCTCTGCCTGTTCGGATTTATAGCCTTGTACAGGCGAAGCATGTGCTCGTCCAGCATCACGTCCTGATGGAAATGATCATCCCGCTGGAGCGCTGGTGTGGTAATTCGCACCTAGTGGGGACGACCAATCATACGAAAGATCGGGGCGTGACACCAATGCGACAGTTATACATCTCAGTCAAAGCCACGAATAACATCAGATTCTTCTCCAAGCCATAATAGGACCTCTTATGGCATTATAGAGATTGATCTCCTTTAAAAACTGCTCATACTTTTCCAGTACCTACATGGTCAAAATAATCCAAGAAGGTGAATAATGCACCTAGTTGAGCAAGTGTACTAGGACCCCTTGTTCGCAAGATGGTTCAGGAAGGTATCAACGCCATAAAAATGAAAATTTGGCTCCATCTCATACGCGAAGATTCTGAATTCCAACCAGCGAAGGGAGTAAGAAAATGATTCGTTAGAAGTCGCTACTTCCCTCTTCAGCTTGGAGTTGTGACGAACATGGTCGACCGGGACTCTATTTTGGTCTGGAGTCAGTTTGCCTAATATCCTCCTTGGACGAGCACCATATTAAAAGCCGACAAAGACAAATAACGCTCTATCGTAGGTATATACATCTTTATCCTGCCAAAAGAGAAGTCCCAGTTCTCTTTAATCTTTACCACCTTGGGGTCTGAGATAGTAAAAGCATTCCCGAATAGGAAGATGGGCTTCAAATGAGAAACGTTCTTGCTATCCTCAATCGGCCCAGAGTTCAGTTGGCTAAGCGAGTAAAATAAAGGCTGATCCACTATCAACTTCAGCCTCGCCTCAGATTGACCCTTGTTTATCTGGGCATGGATATTTGCCACTATATGTTCAATTCTTATGCCCAATATAGCCTGAACATGCCCTATAAGCACCTCCCCTGACGAAGCCACATGTAAGTCACTATAAGATTTCGGAATCAGAAGACAGTTAGAGCCATCAAGATAGTATGTGCACTAAGAGACAACTTGGGCATATAAAGGCATACATGTGGCCAAGTCATGTCAGACGCATATGGTGCCTTATATGCAGCCAAGTTATGTCAAGCGTGTGACAGAATATCCATGCAGACAAGTGAGATGCATGCGACCAAGTCGTATCAGGCACATGTGATGCCATCCATTCGGCCAGGTCAAGATCGGCGCATACAGTCAAAGTGAGACCCGAGCATAAAACATGTGACGGGGTCATATGGAAAGTCCGCACATGTTCTAATCCATACGGCAGACTGTGTGCAAAGTGTCTATGCGTCCAGACTCCTTCTCCTCCAATCCTTACCTTGGATGGACACTTGAACGTCTGGGTGGAAAGTCGGGGCCTCATCATTGGCCTTAGACGAGGACGAAGGGCGCTTCCCCTTGTCGTCGGCCTTCTTGAACTTTGACGAAGAGGATGAAGCTTTGGGGGCCATGGCGATCGAGCAGAGGGTCAGAAAAAGAGGAAAGGTCAAAGACAAAAGAGAAAAATTGAGTAGAGAGAAAAAGTTCTCTCTCTTCGGCAAAATCTATTATTTATAGAGAAAAGGAGATGGTGGGGACTCCTTGATTCTCGTGCCGTACTGTTAGCATTAATTATGATAGTGATGCTTCGGTTTTCCACTCAACTTTATCCTTTGAGAAATCTTCACTTCGGGATCCTTCCTGAGAGATGGTTCAGAACCCCAAGAAGATCCACTCAAGGATCATGCCAAATCCTGCCTTAAATAAAGATTTGGCAGCCTTGCAGAATTGCCTATGCGACAACGTGCCAATACGGCATGTCACTCAGATGTGACCTGATGTCTTCTCCTCCATGCTTCTTTTTTAATGTATTCTAAACTTATCAGTTTAAAAACTTTAAAGGGAGTCTTGGAGAAGCATAGAAAATTTAGATCCATGCACCCAATAAACATGTGCCCCAAGATCAACTTAGAATAAATCAGGCAACATAATGACTATACGGCCCAAAAAAATAGCTACCATATGCCAACAGCAATCAAAGGCCATGCGCCAAAGTGATCAAGCCCCCGGCGCCATAATGGTCCAGTGTTATGCGTGACTGCTTCATAACTAGTGTTCCTATGTGCCATTAGTGCCATGCGCCACTAAATAACTAATGTCCACATGTGCCAGCAGTGCCATGCGTCATTACTCCCTTAAGCATCCTTGCGCTCCAATACTAGCCACATAAAGGCCTTACACAAAGATTATGTCTGACTCAGAATCCTGACAAAAAAGACTTTCTGAGTGTCTCAAAAGACATGAGCATGCTAAACGACAGTACCTCATGTCAGCATAAACTTTACTCTTGACAGGCATGCATGGCCACGTGTACAAGGCCACATAAATTTAGGTTCTTGTCCTGATACTAGCAGACAGTACCTTAGGAAGCCAAGAGGAATGAATATTACATTTTCCTTGATCATACCTCGAACACAGATATTAGCATACCACCTTCCCCTAGGAAACCATGATATTATCTAGAGTCCCTCTATGTCTAACTTTATATTTTGTTCCTCTAAACCCTAATGCTCGCTAGTTGTGCGACGACTAATTATGTTCTCCCTTTCTTCATCTTTCAATTCATGCCACCTAACATTTCTGATTGTAGGCCAAGTAATTTTACTTTATGATAGGATATATAGTTTGTTGGGATTATAGTTGTTACTCTTGAATTTTGAATTTAGTGCTTGGTAGTTAGAGCTTGATAGTTTTGAGTTATTCTTGTAGATTATGACTTGATGATTATCCTTTAGTTTGAATCACGTAATTTGTAACCATATCTCAATATAAGTTATATCCCCTTTCCCCTTAAAGGCCAGTAACCTTTTTATGCCTACTATTAACACCCTTGTTCTATAAGCACTACGACTAAGGCTTAAGATGACTATTACTTATATAATGCAATAGGATACCCTAATAAGTACCAAGATATTTTTCTCGTAAACCCCAATAAGAGTTTCTGCTTTAATTACAAGTGCAAGGTTATTTTATAGAATCCCCTTAAGACAGTCACAGTATTAGTTTATACTTTTAAGTTGGGTAGTATGCCTCACAACCTAGTATCACACAGTTCCTTGACCTTTTATTGAAGTGTAACTGAATGACATAAACTGTAGACTTGCATAAGAAGATAATGTTTATTCAGACTGTAGAACTTAGAGGCCCATACCCCTATTTTTGTCGACTAGCGACTTAGACAAGGAGTTAGTATGACAACTGTAGAGATTGTAGAGTCTTACTTGTTGTTTGTTTTATTTTGTTTTGTGAACTTGAATTATTTTGTACCTTCTTTCATCATAATCCAGCGTATTTATATTTTCTAAACTACCGTGACTTATGCTGCTATTTTATAGCCTAATTTTGCAAGCTTATTCTTTTAGCGAGCTTGTTCATGACATATGTGTTATTGGGGACGCCTACTGATATATTCTCTAAATTAGAATCAGTGTATTAGGGTCTGGACAACCTTAGTATGCTTGGTTCGCTCTTTGCATGACTACTTTACGTGGATTGAGATATATAGTTGACTAGTAGACGAATATACCTGCCTCTAGACATGTCTGAGCATATCGTATCGATTATATAACTGTTCCAATATGAACACGCGAATAAGAATTTACCAAAAATAGGATTTCAATCCACAACTGCCCTGACAACTCTCTTTTTTTGAATTCTTTAATCTTCTTGAACCTCGTACTTGTATTATATTACCGTCCCCTTGAACTCTTTATTATTGATCTTCGTCTTTCCTTATTTCAGAAAGACGAAACCTCGTGCTTAGTATAAGTTTGATATACAGAGAGTACTAGATATATCCCATAGGCCAATCACATACTTGATGATTATTCTTTTGTAATCAAGGGCGTATCATATGTAATATATTTGGTGTTAAAGTTTTGAGGATTGAGTAACATGATTAAATAAATTTGAGGAATAAGTATTCTTAAATGTAAGAGCCTTATGTGATAGATAGGTAAATTCTAAGTGGGATAGAAGTTGCATTATCAACTTAAGAGAAACTTCTTTTAGATTGGGATCGAGAAAAATTAGACTTAGAGGTTCAAGTCATTTTAAATTTGAGAATTTTAGAAGAACGATTAATATGATGATGATTAATGAATTTTAAAAACTGTGATATGGCGAACCAAATATTTATACGTGAGCATATGATTTAAATTTTGAATATTGAAGGTTGAATCATCGATCTAAACTTTGAGGATAAATATAGAAATCTAGACTTGAACAATTGGTGAATTAGATTTTAAATTTCACAATTTGAGGCTTTAAATTAAAAGTTAAATATTGATTGCGGGATTACCTACTTAAAATATTAAGGATATAAATTGAATTTAAATTTGAAGAGTACAAAAGTTCATAAGTTGAAAAGTAGGAGGAAAATTTGATTGGAATTATTTCTAAAAGATATTATGATAGTTGGAGATCGTGATATAAAATTTGATATGCAAAGATGTTATATGGATTGAATTTAAATTTGGATGTCGATGAGAAAGTACGATAGGTTGAATTTTAATTTGAATAGTGACCATCTTAATTTTGATGTAATTACGAAGGATTGATTAGAATTTTAATTATCGCAAGGATATTACGATTGACTTGACTTATGTACGTAAAGGATTAACCAATCATGTCTTATTTTAATTTCGAGGACAAAATTATTTTTAAGTTGGGTAGATTGTAAACCCCCTCACCAAAAATTAGGTCTACTTGGCTTAGATAGAGAGATTAGGGCTAATTAGAATCCAATTAGAATTAGAATGCGGCATTTGATTTAACTATACAATATTTATATCGCTTAGCGCACCTTACCGTTGCTTCGATAAATGGAGCACTACACTAGCCATTGTCTATCTGCAAATTTTACAACCTTGTCCTAGACGTGCCTGCCTACCATTCTGACCTTTGCGTAACTTATAATTATGCTTTCTTGTGCTACATTTTAGTCGCATAACATTCATCGCAGACGTTATTAATTAATTCTAAATAATTTCAACTGTGTACCCCTGTGCGTTCCAATCGAAATTGGGAACACAATCTTGACTGTTTTGTGCAACCCGAATTTCGTTAATATTCTATACTGTATTCTCTACTTCCATGACACTTGTGTCCCACCTAATTTTATCCCAATGTACTTCTAATTAATTTCAGAACACCATGCATGGTAATTTTAATTAATTTAATCCGAATTCCGTCTTTGTGCAATTTTCCAATTGTTGGGCACTCTTATGCAAAAGTGCATTGAGGTGTCCACACCGTTGGACAATACATGAAGAAATCCAACTTTTCCCTTCGTAGGAATTTTCCTATAATTTTTGGGATGTGCAACGCGCACATCGTCCCCTCAATTAAACCTATCCTTGCATTTTAAATAATGCAAATCCTAGCCCTCGAAACATCCCCATGTGAGCCTAAGGCCCAATCCCAAGATATAGAATACAAGGCCTTTTTCCAAGATGTTGACCAAGATTTTAGGTCAAACATTCAAACCCTTCACATATATAAATACATTTTTCCTAAATTTTTACCTAAATTCAACCCCATCACCCAACCCTATTTTCCAGCCGAACATCCCCTCTCCCATCTCCTGTTCACGTCGCCACCCTCTGCCTCTACAACCGCCGAAGCCCGGCGAGCAGCCCATGACCTCCGCCCTTCTCTCTTCCTCATATCCTCCTCTGCAACTGCCCCTCGCCGGACTCCCCAATACCACCGCCACCAGGGCCATCTCCCTCTTCATCTTCTTCCTTCGCTTCCCCCGCTGCAGGAGCTCGGTCACCCAACCCCGCCGGTGCACCGCTCCTCAGCAGTATCCCTCCTCGACGCCACGTCCTCCACCGACCAACTCGACGAGCACGCCATCAGGTCGCCATCCTCACCGAGACGCTGCCGACTCCCCCTCGATGAACCAGACTCCGGTCATTGTTCCCGACCTCCTGCACCATCACCATTCATGTCCCTCTCCTAACATCAACTCCCCGCCGTCCCCCATCACCTTCCGAGCCAACATCGAACCCAGCTTCTCCCCATATCCTCCGTCCTCCTCCATGACACCACCTAGTCCAGCACCACCTTCACCACCATTGTCGTCTCCTCCATAGTCATCTCCGGCCTCTTCCCGGCCGGAGCTCCTCCACCTGGCCAACAAGCTCGACCAGCACCTTCCCTGTCCTCCTCCTCCTTGCTGGATCACCCCTCCCCCTGGCCTGAACTCCTCCTCCACTTCCACCTTCCTGTCCTCTCCTCCTCCTCCTTCAACTGGCCGGACCTCCCCCCTTGGCCGGAGTTCTGTCACCACCACCATACTTTATCATCACCACCCTTATCATAAATTCTATCATCATTCCATCATCTTCACCATGGTAATCATCATCATCCCCATTACGATCATCATCATTTGACCTAATCACCCTTGTCCTCGTGTTCATCGTAGGCAATCACCCTTGCCAGACAAACCGCAACAGATATCCCCAATTTTTGTACCTGTGCACGCTGACCCCGAGGATCTATTGGGTTGGTTCTACGCGACTTCTGAAGCAGGTTATTGGGACTACATAGCCGCTTGCCAGGCAAGTATACCTTGCCTTATTATAGTGTTTAAATTTAGTTATATTGTTAGTTGCATGTTTATTATTTTAGGTTAGATAAGTGTGCGCGTTCGAGAGAGACTCGGGTGTAGTTAACGAAGGCGTTGACGTTAGGACTTGTGTCTGGCCTAGAGTCTAGTAGAGCCACCTAAAGTTGTGGAGTTATCGGTATGACTCCCCAGGCCTTGACACGTATCATTGCACGTCGCAGAGTGAGTTCATGTAGGGACGCGTGCCTCATGCTCGACTGGCCATCGGTGTGAGCAACACGTGTCACGGTAATTAGCTTAGTTGTTTACTTCTTTAGAGACTTGCATTATAGTACGAGATGTCCATGTCGTGTTCGCGACTTGTACATTTGCATTGGGCAGGGAGGATGACTAGTAGGCGTATGGGACACCCACCTCCTTTATTGCAGATATCGCACTCTTTGGAGTGATACGGACGTATATATTATTACAGATACCACGTCCCTTAGAGTGTTGGACATTATATATACAGATACCTCATTCCTCGAAATGATGGATGTTACAGATACCACACTCTAGAGGACGTTGAACGTTATGCCTACGCCTACCCATACGTACCAAAGTTGTCCTCACATTGCATTCACTTAGATGGTTAGCGCAACTTTTTATTTATTCAGTATTTACTTTATGGCATACTTTTATGTATCTTGTTATGTCCCTCTGAGGACCTGGCCCTTTCCAGGTGTATTGTTCATGAGTATTCGTAGGAGCACAGATCTGGACTTGCTATGTATATTCCGAGGAGGTCTTCTCTTCGAGCTCTGATTGTTAATTAATATTCTTATATTGTATTTACCATGTTGATGCTATATTCTAGTTCGGTAGTAGATTTGTTTCCATCCACTACAAGCATTAGATACTTTATATTGAGATCTAGCTTCATAGATATTGGTATTTATTTATATTTGATTTTCGTGGATGAGATTAGATCATACCCTGTGACTTGTGATAGTTTTACCACTTGTGAATTATTGTTCATTATACAGCGTACGCATGGGCTATGGTTTCCATATATTAGAGTTGTCATATACATGCGGTTGGCATGCTTACGTGTCCTAGTCCTACGTATTTTAGGACTGGGGCATGACATGTAGGCTGTATACCAATAATTTGGAGATACGGGTTAATTTGGGAGTTTTTCCTCCGATACGGGACTTTGTGCATGATATATTTTGTCACGGACACGTAGATGTGTATTTGACTCTTCGTATTATTCATATATACTATTTTAGACTTGCTCACATCCTTTGGGGTACGTTTGGTTGTGTGGTAGACTCGTATCGCAAGCGTATTATATATCTAGTGTGATACGGGTGCGATGCACTCCATGTGTTTATTGTATTGCATTTTCTAGATTCAAATTGCCTTCTATTAGTAAATTAAATTATCATAGTATATATATATATATATATATATATATATATATATATATATATATATATATATATATATATGTATATATATATATATATATGTATAGATATGTATATGTGTAGTTATGTATTTACATCTACTTGTATATATACGTATGTATGTGTTATATATATATATGATAGGGTGTATATACATAAATGGATATATATGTCGTTGATGTTTATATATATATATATATATATATATATATATATATATATATATATATATATATATATATATATATATATATAGTACATATGTATATGTGTATGTATAGTTATAGATATACATATCTACTATAGAGAGTGTTATGTTCATATGTATGTATATAGATATCTATATATGAGAGTATGTATATATGTTATGTATGTATGTATAGTTGTATGCTTGTGTGTGTGTGTGTGTGTGTGTTGTGTGTTGTAGAGGGGGGTCGGGGACCAGCAGGATTTATCCAGTGTGTGTTCAGCAGTAAACATTCAGTAGAGTATTTACATCTGGTAGCAGCAAGGTCGGGGTGAGCAGTGCCATAACAACAGCCTGTAGCAACTGCAGCAGCAGTTTCAGTAAGCATAGCAGCAATGCAGTGAGATGTAGCAGCAATGCAGCAAGTTCCAGCAGCAGCAAATACAGCAGCACAGCAACAGCAATAGCTGCAACAGCAGCTACACCACCACCACCACCAGCAATTGCGAGCCAGTGGCAGCAGCATATGCAGCAGTTCTGCAATAGCACAGTACTATGAAGCCTCGAGCAGTAGCAGCAACTTGCACAGGGACAGCTAGTTAGGTAGTGAGTTCAGCTAGTTAAAGTTAGAGGTTAGCTAGTAGTTCCTTAATAATGTAGTAGTTAGTACTTAGTAAGTAGTTATATGGTTATATATGTATATATATTTTGTTATCTATATATACTGGAGATAGATATTTAGTGATAGGTATATATATCTCTTGTGTATCTCTAGTTATGTATGTATGTATGTATGTATGTATATATATATATATATACATTAGTAGTTGGTAGTTAGTATAGCTAGTAGTAATTGTATTAGATATTGGTTGTTAGTAATAATTGAGTTTGGGTAGTTAGCTATATGCTAAAGTCACATTACCTTGAGATACCAAGGTAAATGTCAAGGTATTGGGTCGATACTCAAGTTATTGGATTTGAGTATCAAGAAGGGGGTGTAGTGGTGCGATACTGCATTGGTTCGAAGCCAAGGTATCCACGTAGCAATTGTAATTAGGAATATTATATATAATATTGATTGTATATATATATTATGATATTTCTAATTAGTTGCATATTTTGTAATACGCTATCATATTGACCTTCAAGTACCTAGTTAGCTAGTGTGGCCTAGTTACATAGTGTATGGACCCAATATCTTAGAGATAGACTCATACAACCTAGAAATTGGTAGTTTGACTAAGTTTGACTGTTTTGACTTAGAAATGGCTTTTTGACCTAGAAGTTGACCAGTTTAACTTATTTTTATTCCAAAACCTTGTATTGATATAATATTCCATATCTAGGTCTTCGAGGCACCATACCGGACATCTGTGATATTGTTCACCGAATTTTAGGCGAGTATATTCTCTGATAGTTTCTCATTTATGATATCCTCTATGTCTCTTATATCTAGTGTAGATATCCTTAATTTCTTGACACGATGGTTACACAGATTGGTATATCCAGATCTCGTCATGAGATATTATTCCTTGGTATGTATGGTATATCTTGTGCAAGCATTATTTCCTTGTTTTCTTGTACATGTGCAGATATTAATTCTTGGGGAGACTAGCTACCTACCCAGTGAATCCCGTGTCATAATGTACCATGGTTGGATCCACTATACTAGTCGGAAGCGGAGAGTATTTAGTGTAGATATGTGATCATACCCTCCTAGTGCATGTCTTGTTCCTTCTGAGTGTTGATCATACACCGCATGTATGATTAACCAGGCCCTTATCATTGTGCAAGTTCCTTATGCAAGTTTCCAAGCCGATCACATGTTAAAGCTGATACTCACTCACTTAGTCATTAGTATTCTTGTTCATTGCCATATTGTTCATTCTCGTATTTATTTCAGTAATTTCTTTATTTTATATCACTTGTATCTATATGTTGTATCATGTATATTCACATATATTTACTATTACATAGTCGATATCATTTATTAGAACTGCTGTTAGAGATGTACTTTGCTCCTTTCCTAACTGGATATATTTTTCCCATATGACACTGAGGAGTGGTACCCCACCCACTACGGACCTCATGATGTTGTGGTCTTAGAGCCAGAGACCTTGGCTCAGGAGGGTCTCATCCCGACTGAGATGGACAACCCATGACTCACAACTTAGACAATTAGTTTCTTTTGTACTGGATTTGTCTCCAGCATTTTCTTATTTACTTTTCTCTGACTCATTTGATGTTATTATTGTCTCATAAGTTGTATTCGTGACTCTTCTATTCTTTTATCATATCCGTGCTATTTTCCATCTTAGATCTGTGATTGAGTATATTCATATTGTTGGTGGCATATTTATATTGATAGATAGTTTACCCAAACAGCGTTCTACCGTCGATGATGCGACGTAGGCTAGGCATTGTTCACTACTTGCATCCCTACACCAGGTGCGGGTCGTGACACATTTTTAGTGGTAGCCCATGCAAGTCTTCGAGGTCGCAATTAGTGCAATTCGTAGTGGTGCTCTGAATTGAGTGCTATTATGAGCCTGTTTCAGGATATAGGATATAGGCTATAGGCTGAGAATACTCAATCATATCTAGAAAAAACTCTATTTATTTATTTTAACTGTTCTTCCATGATATTGATATTTGATCTTTAACTGTCCTTTCTTTGAATGTCTTCCATCATGTGCCATATTGATTCTTTTCTTTTGCTTTGCCTCAGGATGCTGCCTAAGACTAGATCACAGCAAGGGAGAGCAGCTTCTGAGAGGTCTACGACTTCCCGAGGGCCTACACCAGTCACTTTTCTGGTGATTGGCGTATCAGCTGCGTTTGGGGGTCCACCTCCTACTCAGAGGACTGTTCTGGTTGTATCTGAGGGACTTCCACCTCCACCTTTCGTGCCGACAGATGCGATACAGATGTTCACACTATTTTGTGAGATGTTGGAGGCACAGAGGGCTCAGTCTGAGGCACACCAGATGCAGACCGACGTTATGAGGCAGGGCATCGAGAGTGCTCATCAGCTTGCTCTTACCATAGTTGAGAGAGGAGTTCCGGTCCAGCAGCAGGTTGCTCCGCAGGTTGCCCAGCTTCGGCCAGGTAATATTCAGGACTTCAAGAAGCTGGAACCTAGGGTCTTCAAGGGGACGGAGGGCATCGTCTACACTGATGATTGGCTCGAGGATATTGAGCGTCTCATGAGGGTGTCCCATCTTTCTGAGGATCTGAAGGTTGAAGCAGTAGGACTTCGGCTATTCGACGTTGCCCGCACTTGGTTCAGGAAATAGCCAATTCTTACAGATGTAGGGTAGTCTTGGAAGGTGTTCAAGGACCTCTTCAAGAAGAAATTCTTTGCTCGGGCAGACAGGTTAGACTTGGGGAGGCAGTTTGAGAGCCTTATTCAGGAGAGCATGTCTGTGGAGGAATATACCGCAGAGTTTGGTAGGCTGAGCCGATTTACATAGTATTTGGTGAGAGATTCGGAGATTTGAGCTATTTATTTTTGTAAGGGTCTAAATTGGGAAGTGAAGATCCTCATTCCTTTTTTTATGAGACCTACTCGAAGATACTTGTGGAGCACGCAAGGTTAAGAAGGAGTTGGGTTTGAAGCCCAAGAGAGATCATGATTCTTTTATGGGGGCTAATAGCAGCACAGTGACTGCCAAGCGTCCTCATTTCCATTCCAGGCCTTTTCAGCAGCTGCAACAACACCAAACTCCAGCTAGGGCCCCGTTTCACTAGACACCACAGCAGTAGAGACAGTTACAGCAAGCTTCCTGCTAATTCTGCAAGAAGCCCAGCCATATCTGGAAAGTTTGTAGGAAGAGGTTGGGAGTTTGTTTGTATTATGATACCGAGGGACATCAGCTGAGAGAGTGTCATTGTTGTGCAATTCAGGGAGCAGCTCCAGCTCAGAGGACACAGGCGAGACCACCTACAGTATAGCCGAGGGGACCGCCGCTTTCGACCCAGCACCAGCGTTATGTCCAACACTAACATCAGGGAGGTACATATCAGGGATGAGCGTTTGCTATGACAGTCAAGGAGGTCGAGCCCACCGGAGATGTCATCGTAGGTTTTGTTCTTCTTAATTCTATTCTAAATTTAGCTTTGTTTGATAGTGGTGCTTCCCATAGTTTTGTATCTATTTCTTTTGCTCTGAAGCATGGTTTGGTAGCTGAGTCTTTGCTTAGGACTTGCAAGATCATGACCGGGGGAGGCATTGTCCTGGTTAATGATATTTGCAAGGATCGGAGAGTTACTTTGGGAGGCTGGAAGCTGAGTGCATGTTTACTTGTAATGCCACTTTCGAGCTACGATATTGTACTCGGGATGGATTGGTTGAGTAAGAACCATGCTAGTATAGATTGTAGAGGAGGTAGAGTTTTGTTTGGTCCGCCAGGAGAGCCAGAGTTTAAGTTTGCTAGAGGAGCTGCAGAGCAGTGAGAAGGCATTATCTGTGGAGCGATGGTAGAAGACAAGGAGTTGCTGCATCCGTTAATAGCTGAGTTCTTGGATGTGTTTCCAGAGGAATTGCCAGGATTGTCGCCAGATCGAGATATTGAATTCTCTATAGACTTGGTGCCAGATGCAAAACAAATTTTACGGCATGTCTATAGAGTAAACAACAACGAGCTGGTCGAGCTGAAGAAGCAGGTAGATGAGTTGCAGGATAAGGGATTTATTAGATTGAGTTCTTCACCGTGGGGAGCCCCGGTATTGTTTATACTGAAGAAGAATGGATCGGTGCGCATATGCATCGATTACAGGGCATTGAATAATCTCACTATTAAGAACAAATATCCCTTGCCACGAATTGATGACTTGTTCGATCAGTTGAGTGGTACCAAGGTATTTTCTAAGATAGACTTGAGATCAGGCTACCCCCTGGTGAAAGTGAAGCCGGAGGACATACCGAAGACTGCTTTTAGGACTCGGTATGGCTAGTATGAGTTTATGGTGATGTTGTTTGGGTTGACTAATGCCCGAGCGGTATTTATGAATTTGATAAACAAGGTGTTCCACCAGTACCTTGACAAGTTTGTGGTGGTGTTCATCGATGACATACTCATATACTCGAAGACACCGGAGGAGCACAAGGAGCATTTACGGATTGTGTTGGATGTATGTCACTACCCTATTTCCAGGGCAGGATATTTTTTTATTTTAATTTGGTAAATTGT